>JAGFNQ010001930.1:98553-189235 GCA_024364735.1 Boesenbergia rotunda | reverse complement strand
TGAAATCAGACTGATCATTTGAAGTTTTCATGCGTTAGTCATAATATCTAAATTAGTAATTTTCATAATTTATTTTTTCTGTATTGAGTTTGAGATGAATGGATGAAAATATTAGAGATGAAGAAATTGTTTTTGCCACCTTATTTTAAACTTCTCATAAATTTCATGCACACGTGGTGAAAACCCCTTTTCCATGTGCACTAGAAGGATAGCTTCGCTTGAGAATGATCTTGCTGTTGAAAGCTAGTAACGATATTTTAGAAACTTTAGAAAAAATGGAGGTTAATAAAATTTATCGAAAAAAGGGGTGTGAGGTGAAAAAGGAAAGTGTGGGAGGTTGGGTCTTGGGAATGAGAGGCTGGCTTGTTTTGTCGTGGCGCAGAAGGGTTGGGAAGTGACACCAAACCAGCCGAAGCAGATGGCAGTGATGCAAAGCAGCAAGCTGCAATCCCACCTCCTCCTCCTCTCCTCCTCCCGGGCCCACCATAGCGACACCCTCGACTACGACTCCCCTCCCTCTCATAGCCCAAAGCATCTCATCTCACCTCATCAACCACTGCACCACATTCTCCTCTTATTATTCTTCTCTTCTTCTTCCTCCTCCTCCTTCTTAACTTTCTTATCATCCTCATGATCTCACATCCCTCTTCTTCTTATCTTCTTCCAATCGATCCTTTGTGGTGCAAATTAAAGAAAAGCATGGCCAGGCAAAAGTTCAGAGAGACTACCACTCTTGTTGTCTTCTCCATCTTTATAGTACTTGTCTCTTGAGTGCAACAGATTGTTTGGATCCATCCCTCTTCTTAATTTGTTCTGTAGCAGGAGTAGAATTCGGATCGTATGAGCCTGCGTACTTAGATTTGGGGATCTTTCTCTTTTTACTCCCCTTGCCTAGCTTTTTCGTCTTTATCCTCTTGTTGATTAAATAGGCGATTCGGAAGGAGACGGAAGGAATTAATTTTCCACCCGGCTGGGAGAAGAAACCAAAAGAGAGGTAGGAAATAGGGAGAAAATTTTGGTGTTTTTTTTCCTGCTTCGGTCCAAGCCCATGGCAGCGGCTTCTTCGTCGGTACCTTTCTTTGGAATTAGAGACGAAGACGAGCATGAGCTCAGCAAGCAACAGTCGACGACCGCCGCTGCTCCTCCTACTGGCGCTGCTCCTGCGTTTGCTCCTCTCAAGAAGAAGAGAAATCAACCAGGAAATCCATGTAATCGATATGGCTGCTTGTTTAATTTTGTTTTCTTTTGATTTGCGATTTTATGATGATGGTGATGGAGGATGGTAATCGAATTAGATCCGGACGCGGAGGTGATTGCGCTGTCGCCGAAGACGCTGATGGCGACGAACCGGTTCGTCTGCGAGGTGTGCAACAAGGGGTTCCAGCGGGAACAGAACCTTCAGCTGCACCGGCGGGGTCACAACCTTCCGTGGAAGCTAAAGCAGAAGAACCCCAAGGAGGCGCGGCGTCGGGTGTATCTTTGCCCCGAGCCTTCCTGCGTCCACCACGACCCCTCCCGCGCCCTCGGTGACCTCACCGGCATCAAGAAGCACTTCTGCCGAAAGCACGGCGAGAAGAAGTGGAAGTGCGACAAGTGCTCCAAGAAGTACGCCGTCCAGTCCGACTGGAAGGCACACTCCAAGACCTGCGGCACCCGCGAGTACCGCTGCGACTGCGGCACTCTCTTTTCCAGGTCAAGTCTCCTGCTTAACCATTCATCTGCACTAACTCACACGCAAGAAAAAAAAAGGGTTTCTATATTCCGTTTGGTAATTTAGGGTTAGGGTTAGAGGATTGACATAATTGATTAGATGCACAGCCGGGGAGGAGAGGAGAAACGCTACTGCACCCTCGTGAATAGGAATTGAACTGGAGTACGGTCGCCATGGTCAATGAGATTTCAAACGTAAAAGGGGACGCATCCTTGCGCTGCTGTATCTATCCCTCGGAACAGACGCCCGACTCCTCATTTCTCTCTCTTCCCTCGATTCACGTGGTGATATGGAAGGAGCGCTAGGTCAATTTGTTGGGTTGTGTTTTGGAGAGATGTGGGCGACTGCATCGCTCGATTGGGAGCAACACTGCCGTCTCTGACCTCTGTCGACGAGTAAAATCTTTTGCTCTACCGCTTGGATTTGACCGCACGTTATCCTTGTCCCCCAATCAATAATCTGAATCATTGCTCGTAGATTGCTTGAGCCGATCGGTATTCAGTTTAATTAATTGTTTCATAGTTTTGGTATGGCATCGGCGTGCGTCCACTTGTTCGTGAGCTGGATTTGCAGTTTAAGTTTGGATCGTGCGTAGATTTAGATGGATTTATTCTTGCATTTCTGGCAGTTTCCTCTTTTCTTGTTCATGAAATCAAAGAGTATTGAATGCAGGCGCGATAGCTTCATCACTCACAGAGCCTTCTGCGACGCGCTCGCTCAAGAATCGGCCACCAGGCTTCCCAATGGCATTGCTTCTGCAGGAATCGGCAGCGGAGGAGGACAACTTTACGGCGGCAGCGCTGGAGTTGGAGGCGGAATCAATTTGGACCTTATTTCTCCGGTGAATCCTCCACAGTGCGGCCAGTTGAGTAGTAACTCTTCCTTCTTCCGCCCGCCGCAATCCTACCTGGATGGAGCCGGCTCCGGCCACAACTTTAATAGCTTGATTCAAGACATACAGAGAAATACTACGGCCAGCGCTACCTCGACAGGAAATCTTTACAACCTCAGCTTCTTCTCCAACAACGCTGGAGCCACCGGCGCCGGCGCCAACTTGCTCCTCCCTTCCGATCAATTTTCTAATTCGAGGTCCAGCGGCGGTGGTCTTTTCCCCAGCAACAACATCCAAAACAACGTGCCGTCACTACTCGTAGCCGATCCAACCGAACCAGCTGCGGCGCCACCAGCACTGGCACAGATGTCCGCCACCGCGCTGCTTCAGAAGGCGGCGCAAATGGGCTCTGCGGCGTCAAACAGCCGCAGCTCCCTGCTCTCTGGCTTTGTCGGCGCATACCATTCAGAGACCACCCAGAGGACACAATTGGTGGACAACGAGAGGAGCTTCCAAACCCTAATGAATTCACTTGGCACCGGGGCGTTCTCTACTAACTTGGACGACGGCGGCGCCAAGATGCACCACGTCGTCGGCGCGGGAACACCGCCGCCCGACAACGGGCTCACGAGGGACTTCCTCGGTGTCGCAAACATAAGCGTCTTAGAATCAGAGATGAAGTCGGCTTTCTCGAGGAGGAACAACAACCCATGAGAATTCTTCTTCACTTCAGCATATGGACTAGATCGAGGTAGGCAGCTCCAATAATCAATCAATCAACTGCACGTTATCGTCGCGGTGTAATATGCACCAGACTCCTCCTAATTAACTGCTCGAATTAGGTTTAATTATCCAAGACTTTGATTCAATTCTTCTGCTTGGACCGAAATGATCCACTGGCACTCCCTGCTACGTTTTGTTGTTTGCATGGCCACAGCAGCCACACTGAGAGAGGGGTGGGGGAAGGGTGGCGCGTTCACGTGAGTCCGTGAGCGTGACAAACTGACTACTCCATGCACAGCGCACTGCATGCTTCCTTTCCTTCCTCCTCCATTGCCACTTTTTTTTTTTCACGTGAAGAATGTTTGATCACAAACCTTCCTTCTACCCTCGCTTAAACTATAGTACTGACTATCTGCATGGGGACCACTTTTGACTCTTCTGCTTGTCCTGTGCCTTCTTGTCGTCGGAATCTCGCAGAGGCCCAGCCGGCGGGTGGCGCGGCCGAGCGCTGTTCGCCGGAAAATGCTGCGTAGCAGTGGAATTTTTACTGAAAGTCGATATTCACTTTTAATATGGAGCTACGTCGCGCGCAGTAACATGCAATCGGTGGTTCACATGGGCAACAGTGGGCAGGAGTCTCACACGGGGCCCAGAATATATTCCTTGAGCGTGAAATTAGGGTTTCATGTGTGCAGTAGCTAGGCGAAGGCTTAGCTTAGCTTTCATTCTTTAATATTAATATTATTTCTAGCAAAAAACTGATCAATTATTGATGTGTGCGTAATATTTGGTTGTGTTCATCATTGAAAGAGAGATGAGATGTCTATGATCTGAAGTTGCTATGAGACAAAGGAAGCGTTGGTCCACTGGTGTGGACGATCAGTACGTGTGAGCAAGTCGAACACCACCGTTGCATGGAGAATCCGATGCAAATTGCAGAGGGGGACATGCAGTCTCGTGAAGGCAGTGTCCCATGTGAGTCCGAGTGACAAATTTACAAGACAGATGATGATATTTTAGTACATCAATATAGTGGACCGTACGTTAATATATATATGCTATGTAAAATCACAGTATATAAGAGGAAATAGTGCAAAGCATCACCGAAAATTTCTTCTTAATTATACCATGCATTATCCTTGTCCACTATTCTTTTAGAAAATACAGATACATTTTTTGTACCGTAGCCATGATGTTGGGTCCTTGAAAGAGGGGATATGTAGTAAATTTTGGCAATAAAAGGTACTAAAGCTTTGATAAGAGTTGAGATAGTGGTTTCATCCTCTTGTGGTTCATCTTACACTACGAAAAATTGATCGATTAGCGACGGACGTAATCCGTCGTTATTCCGTCGCTAAACACCAATAGCGACGGAATAGCGATGAAGTGAGCGCCGTCGGGTGAAAACCCGTCGCAGAGCTGAGGTAGTGACGAAAACAACAAACTCGTCGCTAATATGAGTTAGCGACAGACATATAAGCCCGTCGCAGAGCTAAGTTAGCGACGGACATATAAGCCCATCGCAAACACCGGGGAATATTGGGTGACGTGTCCCGGGGAGTTTTTAGCGATGGTCGGTCAAATATCTGTCGCTAATCTTTCGTGATAGCGACGGATTTGGTCAATATCCGTCGCTAATCTATCGTAATAGCGATGGATTTGTTCAATATCCGTCGCTAATCGATCGTGATAGCGACGGGAAAGTCAATAGTCCGTCGCTATTTGCGACGGATTTTAAAAAAAAAACCGTCGCAAAATCTGAAAAAAATTTCACAACCAAATGCTGCATTTGCCCCTTCCCATAGATACAATCAATAATATACAAATATCCAAATCCAATGATCCAAACAAATATCAAATAATAGTAAATATTACAACATCCAAACAAACATCAAACAAGACTAATAATTACAACATCCAAACATTCAAACAAACATCCAAACAAACTTTCATATCCAATATCCAATCCAAACAAGAGTAAATATCCAAATCCATACATCAAAAGAAAATAAACATAAGTCGGAGTAAATGAAAAGAACTGTATACATCAAACGTCAGAGTTTAGTAGAGAAACATTACGTATATGAATATCAGAGTGAATAATAGATGAAAAGGAAAAATATTCCTGCACAATAGAAGATAAATAAAAGTTAAATAAAGTTAATATATAAATATATTTCATAAATGATTCACCTCAGCTATCAAAGGTTGCAAAAATATATCTATTTGCCCTTTTGGATATGAGGACCTGGAATTAAAATGGTAAGAAATATGAATTCATCTTTCATGCACATCCATGGTGGTAAGTTGTATGGTGTTAAGATAATAGGCCACGATGAATATTGTTGTCCATAACTTCCAAATGACTGAAATCCATCTGTAGAAAGTCCAAGTCTTATATTACGTGGTTCCATACCAAAGGAAGAAAATGTTGAATCTAAATGTTTCCATGCAGGGGAATCACATGAATGACACATAATGTCTCCATCATGTCTATGGTTTTGATGTCAGATCATATGACTTGCTGTTGCTGCTGATGCATACAAACGTTGGAGTCTAGCAGTTAAAAGAAAGTAATACATGACTATGTAGGGAATATTTTTCTTCTTCTTCTGATTTACCATGCGAGCACCATGCTTGTAACGAGGATGATTACACATTTTGCATTCCATCAACTCACTATCTTCGTTCCAATAGATCATGCAATTATTGACACAACAATGTATCTTCTCAACTGGCAAACTCAAGTCTCTGAGTTTTTTAGTGTTGTAGAAACTATCAGTCATGCAGTTATCAGTTGGAAGTAACTCTAACATAAGTTGACATATGTCATCATAACATCGTTCTGAGAAATGATGTTCTGCATTCATATTCAATAATCTTGCAGTAGTAAATAATTAAGAATGACCAGAAGGAATACCTTCCCATAATTCTCTTTCACTAGCCTTTAACATGTCATATAGAACATCAGAAGTAGGTACTTGTTCTACACTTGATTGATCAAAAGCATTCATTGCATCGTAAACCATTGATTGCATTGCATCAGCATGACCATATGATGTCTCTAGTCTAATTGAGTTCGATGATGAAGTAACAGATGGTCCACCAAATTCAAATACATACGGCTCTCCATGACAATACCAGTTGTAATAATCTAGAACAAACCCATACCTATAGATATGAGTTTTCACTGTATCTTCATCACGGAAAGCTGTATTTCTACATTTGCGTTGATTACATGGACACTTAACTCCGTGCCATTCAAACACTCAGGATGACACTTTGCAAAGTTCACAAATTCCTCCACTCCAACAAAAAATTTATCATGGATAAATCCATTATCTAACCTATTATACATTCATGCCTTGTTCGGATACATTGTATCTGAATTATCAACACAATTTAATCAAATTAACCAAATTTATTCTAATTAATCAAATAAGACATATTAGCCTAATAATCAAATAAAATTATTCTAATTAATCAAACTAAACATATTATGATCCATAATCAAATTTGATATTGATGCTATACTAAGAAATTAATCTAATTAATCAAACAAGACAATTTAATCAATTAATTAATCTAATTAATCACTCAATCCATTTATCTAAATAATCAAACAATTAATCTAATTAATCAAACAATTAATCTAACAATTAATAAAACAATTGATCAATTAATTACTCAATTAATCAATTAACAAAGGAATTAATGACTAAATTAATTAAAAAAATAATCGGATTAATTAATTAACAGATGAATTAATTAGGTTAATTCATCTGATGGGGCCGCCGGCAGCTGGGGCTGCCGGACGTTGCCTGCACCGCACGGCGGCAACTGAGCCAAGCGGCATCTGCTGTCACACTAGGCCGCGAGCAGCCTCGGCTGGCCGCGAGCGGCCGCAGGAGGCCGTGTGCGGCCGTGCCAAGCCGCGATCGCCCGCTTGCCCGGAGAACACCACGTCGCCGCGAAAGCACAAAACAACAAAGAAAACCCGACAAATGTAGCTTAGCGCGCGTACCTAGGATCGGAGGAGGGTTCGCCGGAGGAGAAGCGCCAAGAAGCGTCGGAGACGACGAGAGCGAGGGGTTTGACCTGATCGCGTGGCCACGGGGGGGGGGGGGGTCGTCAAATTTTTAACCTAATATTGCGACGGACAAGTTACTTTAGTCGCAATAGCGATGGATTTGACCAAGTCCGTCGCTATATTTAGGGGGTTGACTTGTGGCGCAAACCTAGCGACGGATACTATCTATCCGTCGCTAATAGCGACGGACAATAAAAATAGTCCATCGCTATTCGTTAATATTTTTGTAGTGTTAATCATGGTGTTTTAATGTTTTGTATAATGTCGTCTTAGTTAACTATGTATTTTGATATGGTGCATCAAATTTAGTATGCCATTTAGAGTTTGGCATTCAAAGGGGGAGGGGGTGGCATGTTGGGACCGGGTGCATGTTGACATGGTTGCGGGTTCGTAATTTTAAAATTAATTACATGCAACGGAAGGTTTAGCATAAATAATTTCTCAAATTATTTAACTACACATCTAAGCATGCAATTTTATCTTGTGTAGACATGATCATATATTTAAGATTTTGCAGAAACGTAAACTAATTTACGTATTACCTCGCGTAACTCGAGGGAAGGGACGAGATCCAACCGTAAGCGTCCCTTGGAAGCTCCGCCTCTATTCGCGTCCAGGCCGAGTATCTTCGGGATGACTTCGCAAAGCCACGAGTTTCGTGTTCTCGAGAACTACTAGATTCTCCGAGAACGCGACAAGAAAAATCAAGAGAGAAGTTGGAAGACTAACCACAAAAGGATGGCTGGAATCAAAATTCCGGCGAAGCAAAAGAAGAGGCTTGCGGCAAAAAGATCCTTGCGGCAAACTCTAATTCCGGCAGCACCTTCTTCCGGCCAAGAGATGGCCGGAGCTTCCTTCTCCGGCAGCAGGTGGTGGTCGGCAGGGAAAGGGCAGGGGCGGCCGGTTGGTGCTCCTTCTTGGGGCTGGTTGGCGCACGGCAAGAAGGGGAGAAGAGAAGGAGAGAAAGAGAGAGAGAGAGCCTATGCCATTTTCTCTTCGATTATCACCCAAGCCTTGCCTTGGGTCCTTTATATAGTGGCCTCTCAACCATTAAGCCTCTCAAATATGGAATAACTTATTCCATCATGCCAAGTTTGATTTTATATCATGGTTAAAATCATATTTTAATTCATGATAAAAAATCAATCAAGTCTCTTCTCTCCTATGGAATAAATTTCCTTATCATGGTAAATCAATCCATGATTGATTTTATAAAACAAACCAATCCATGGTTCATTTTAATTTCTATGAAAAATAATCCAAACCTTGGTTTATTATATAAAAATTTATATCATCCATAATTTTATAAAACAAACCACACTTGGTTTATTTTATAAATTGAACCAAAAACTTGGTTCTCTCCCTTTGTTGTGGCCGGCCAAGCAAAGAGGATGGAGGCCCTCTTTGGCCGGCCCATCCAAGCCAAGCCCCAATGAATTAAACTTATTTAATTCATCTATTAATTCTTCAAAAGACTTTAGCCATTTTACGCTTCTGATGCGTCTCTGAAAAATTCAGATTCGACTTATCGTTTGGCTCAACCAAACTTAATCTCTCTTGATTGGAAAATCCAATTTTTAACTCATTTTAAATCCCTCAGATTACTCGTAGTGCATGTGACTAAATAGGCTTTCGATTTATGTTGGCCGTCTATAATTAATCAATTAATTATAGAATGATCATGAGTGGCACCTAGTAGTACATCATGATCCCCAATTAATCGAAAGATCAACGGTTGACCTCAGAAACAATTCTGAAACCCTTCAGCAGCTATAATGAATCGTGCCCCATTCCCTTCACCATCTTATACCCACTTGGTTCAGGACATGGTCTATGTGTGTCAGTCCCCACTAGGCTGACTACGTCACACCTAGCCCAAGTAACGTTTTCTCATCCTACGGATTCTAATTACTCTCATGTATTTAAGAGATTCAAACTCTGAACATGTCATGCTCTGGCCAGAGGCTTCGAGTAACAACCCGACGATAGGCCTCGGGTATACATCTCCTCGCAAGGAGTGGTGAATCCTTTGTAGGTTGTTCAAACATCTTCCGGCACTTCGGCTTATACCCAATCATCCTGGGTCCACACTTCCTTGGAGATGCTTGCTTAAGATGCCAAAGTATAAGTCTCCATGACCAAGATGACTTGAACACTGCAAGTCAAAGGAACATCGCACTTAAGCTACAGTAAGAACTTCACTGACATATCTATATGTAGACTACCATATGAAGTTTTACAACCAGTCACTCCAATGAACTAGTTCCCTTAACTAACATTCATGTTTATCTCCGGACATCTCAATGTCACCAGCCAGTGAGAATCAGCTGATTAGAGAATAACCCATGCTAGTCTCAACAGAATTGATAGTGTCCGTATTTATCAATTCATCGACTAGGGACAATTTCAATACTTCACAATTGCACATGTAGAGATAATCACTAGTTGTGAATTCATCACAAATTCTCTCATGCTGTGAATTGTATTGCGGACATTCAGTAAATGAGTTTAAGATCTCGATCAAATACACAAATATGTATACTCAAATAGTGAATATTCATTTATTAAAATAAATGATTACAATCATAAGGCGATTGCCTTAGGACACTTCTCTCATATCACTAACAAACTCCCACTTGGCCTAATGCCAATCGCTACGGTACCCAATACCACATGCTCTAACATGACCCTTAAACTTGCTTTGAGGCAAGACCATAGTTAAAAGATCTGCTAAATTCCTTTCAGTGGGAATTTTATCAATTTGTATATCATTCCTACTTATAATCTCTCTGATCAGATGATAGCGGCGAAGCACATGTTTGGATCGCTGATGAGACCTTGGTTCCTTTGCTTGTGCAATAGCTCCATTGTTGCCGCAGTAAACCGGTATTGCTTTATCAATGGTTGGAACCACACTAAGTTTTGAGACAAATTTTTTGATCCAGACTGCTTCCTTTGCTGCTTCGGAAGCTGCAATATATTCCGCTTCCGTGGTAGAATCCGCTACGGTGTTTTGCTTGGAACTCTTCCAACTTATTGCGCCTCCTTTCAAAATAAATACGTATCCGGACTGAGATTTGGAGTCATCTTTATCTGTCTGGAAACTGGCATCTGTATACCCACGTATTACCATATCACCTTCTCCATATATTAGGAACACATCCTTAGTGTTTCTTAAGTACTTGAGGATTGTCTTGACAGCCGCCCAATGATCCATTCCTGGATCAGACTGGTATCTGCTTGTGACGCTCAGAGCATACGATACATCGGGCCTAGTACATAACATAGCATACATGATAGATCCTATCGCGGATGCATAAGGAATCTTATTCATGCAAATCCTCTCGTCTTCTATGCGCGGACACATAGACTTCGAAAGGTTGATCCCATGCCTAATGGGAAGGTAACCTTTCTTGGATTCCGACATGCTAAACCTTTCTAGCACTCGGTCTATATATGTAGACTGTGAAAGACCAAGCAACCGTTTTGATCTATATCTATAGATTCTAATCCCAAGCATATAGGTTGCTTCTCCCAGGTCTTTCACGGAGAAAGTTTTGGACAACCAAATTTTAACTGACTGTAAGACTGATATATCGTTTCCTATAAGTAATATGTCATCGACATATATGTAACGCCCGCCCTTCCCAGCGGAAGGCGGCGTTACGCTAACATACATATACGCATATGAATATCTTAATGCAGCGGAAATATTTAAAACTTTATACATATACGTTTAACCCATGCATCTAATATTTGAATCATGTATATATGCCTTAACTATCATTCCTAAACATGGTGACATGGTAACTTAGCATATTGACATCATACGTACCATCATGATATAAAAATCACATAAGTCATCCATAAGCATCATAAGTAGCAAGTGTATTTTTAGACAAAACCATCATAAGTATAGCATGAGACTTAAGAGGACAATGCAAAATATAGGACATGTGACAAAGTATAAATATTAAAGTTTTTTCTTTTTCTTGTGCCATGTCACTGCCACACACACACTCTTGCCCTTTCTGCTGCTTCCCTTAATATCCTCTTGCTTGATCTACGGTATAAGAAAGTAAAACTATAAGCACATAGACCTAGTAAGACCCTTTCATACTCACTAAAACCATACATCGCATAACGTAAACTTATAACATTCTTAACATATAGAAGTTCTTAATACAAAACATAGGCATACAAAATACTTAACATGACATGGTTCTTAACATAAAACATAAGCATATGGAACATTTAACAAGACATGGTTCTTAACATGAAACATGAACATATGAAATACTTAACATGACATGGTTCTTGTCATAATCATAAACATATGAAATACTTAACATGGCATAGTTCTTGTCATAGACATAAACATATAAAATACTTAACATAAACATAAACATATGAAGTTCTTATCATAAACATAAACATATGAAGTTCTTATCATAAATATAAACATATGAAATACTTAACATGGAGTAGATGCATAACATGTATGGATGCATGAGTCAAATGCATATAACATAAGGATGCTTATTTGAAAATAATAATTATAAATACTTAAACATAATCATAACATCATGGGGGTCCCCGGTTTGTACCACATACATACATCATATGCGCGCATCCCTAAGTAAATACGAGGTAGCTAGTCTCGACCTACTAGGGTAGGAACAGCTACGGTAGTTCCAGAACCGAGGCATTCTTAAGGTGCCCATCCCTGTTGGACAGCTACGGTAGTCCCAGAACCGTGGACAGCTACGGTAGTCCAAAACCGAGACGTTCTTAAGGTGCCCATCCCTTGGACCTTTACTTCGGTCCGGTACAAGCTCATTCATAAAGTAAAATAACTTCACATGCTTCATCATTCATAGAACATACATAGCATGTTGGTGCAGGAAGAACCATATCGAACCTTGTTTTGATATTGGCAAAGAGTTCAAAGTTAAGTATTATTGGTGATCTAACAATGTTACTCAAGTGTGCAGGCAAAGTCCTAGCGAAGGGCTGCTAGGCACCTGGCGAAGGACTGCCAGGATACAAAGTCCTAGCGAAGGGCTGCTAGGCACCTGGCGAAGGACTGCCAGGATACAAAGCCCTAGCGAAGGACTTGTTAGATCGATTATGTCCGCTAAAGGGGGGTGAATAGCGATTTCGAACTCTTTCTTGAACCTGCGTTGTTAGTAGCACAACGGAATATACAATAAACAACAAAAACAACGCTAACAACCTGATTTAGTTGGTATCCACCCCGGTCGGGTGACTAATCCAACAATCCTTCGGCGGATCACTCCCCGGATAACCTCCGGCTAGAACCGTGTCGCTCCTTGTGGGTGGAGAAACCTCTCCACAATCCTTTGCAAGCTACTGAGCACACAAGACTACTAACTTGCCCTATCCAAGCAAGTTTCGTCAAGAAGCTCAACCACCACGACGTCCTCTTTAAATAGGACTTGGGGTTGATTTCTCGCTACCAGTCGACTGCCCCAAGGGCAGTCGACTGGTGCCAGCCAAATTTGACCGTTGACACTCCCAACGTTCGAATTTGCCAGCTCACCAGCCACCTACCAGTCGACTGCCCCCAGGGCAGTCGACTGGTCCCAGGCTGAGACCTTTCTATGAGTTCCATCAGTCGACTGCCCCCAGGCCAGTCGACTGGTCTACTCACCCACCTAAGGTCACCCTTCCTGAGTACATTCCACTCCGCACTCAAACCCTAGGATTTCCTGAGTACAATCACACAACACTCGTACCCTCACGACTCGACTGACTCCTCTTTAGCAGCCTCGACTGTTGCCTTCACGCCCTCTTCATCTTCGGTTCCCGTCCCTCGGATGCACGCAAGCCTCCAGCTTGCCTCCATGCTATCCTTCACACATGCCTCGAAGTCCGCGCCCATCAGCTCATCGTCCCTGCTGTCCAAAGTCCCTCAGATGCGCACGCAAGCCTCCAGCTTGCCTCCATGCCATCCTTCACCGTACCGAGGCCGTCCAGTCAAGTCCATATGCGTAACCTGTACAACCTGCACACTCAACATACGCATATCAAATACAAGGGTAAACCTAACTTAAACCCTTTGCGCAAACATCAAAACCCATGGTCACTCCGGACCATCTTAGGGCCGATTGCTCCAACAATCTCCCCCTTTTTGATGTTTGGCAATCCGTTTAAGTTAGGAAAGCAAGATAGTAGTAAATAACAAAAACAATGCTAAATGAATGCATATGCAATGCATAACTGGATCCTATCCCAAGGCATCCCACACCTAACCCTCCAAGTTAGGAATTTTTCAACACCTAGCCCTCCGAGCTAGGACTTTTACCACCTAACCCTCCAAGTTAGGATTTTCCAACACCTAGCTCTCCAAGCTAGGACTTTTCCCACCTAACCCTCCAAGTTAGGATTTTCTACCAAACCAGGCTTTTTAAAGCTTCTCCAAAGCTCCCCCTTCATTGGACTTATAAAGGTTTTTTAAGAACCTTTCCAAGGTTCCCCTTACGCCAAGAATGGAGCAACCATGCTCCCCCTTATTCTCAACTCCCCCTAAACCTAGGGTTTCTTGCAAAGGAGTGTTTGGTTTCCCAACTTAAACCTAACACTTCTCCCCCTTTGCCTAACATCAAAAAGAACCCAACAATATCCCAATTATCGGTTCTTTTAATCCCCAATGACCATAAACAATGTGTACTAGCCCCCCATACACTTGTTTTGCATCATTTGGACCCCAAACCAGCTGATGATACAAAAATCAGCCTTGACCAGTCGACTGCCAAAATGGCAGTCGACTGATACTCTGAAAGTCTGAAATTTCAACATTTCTGACGAAATTCAGAAATGCGCCAAAAATTCCACAAATCTCCAAAAATTTCCAAATTTTGTGGAGAGGTTTGTGGTACCCATATCTACTTGGGAAAAATACATTCCAAAATGTATCTATCACCATTCCCAAGTTTGACACAAAACCCAAAACTAGCTAAAAAGTTCAATAGAACCTTGACCTAAAGTCCTAGTTTTGGTTTCCTCTTGATGTCTCTGCCCATGCCAACCCACAATACATCCCTAGCATTGATTTACATGGCATTTATACATCAAAAACCAATTTTCATGCAATATGACCCCAATGTCATATTTCCATGCATGAAACTCAAAAACACCGTGCCAAAACCCAAGAATTGAGACTCAAGTCCGTCTCCAATTCTTTTGGCACACTCCATGGTCCATCTAGACCTCTAGAAGCAACTCTCCCAAGGTCCATTCACCATATATCCCAAAGGCTTCTAGAACTCCCCCTTGAGCTCTTAGCCCTAGCCACCTCCCTAGGTGACTCAACCATCACTAGGTCACACCGGTGTGCCACCGGTGACTCTTGGCCTACAAAGTTGACCTTTTTAACCTTGGACACCTTGTCCTTGGTTAGGTCACTCTTTTTACCCTTGGATGACATCCCCTTGCCATCCTTGGACCTTCCCTCCTTACTAAGATTGTATGTTTTCCCAGCATACTTCTTTCCATTGCCCTTGGAGGTCTTAGATCGGTACCCCAATCCCGATCTATCATAGTTGGGTTTTATACTACCCAACACCATGTCTAAGCCCTTAGATCCAACCGTGAATCTTTCTAGGGCTTTTTCTAATGTATCAAGCCTTGCCCTCAAGGCTTGATTTTCCCTCTCTAGACCTTTAACCTTGTAGTCCATATGCCCACTTTGGACATTCCTAGAACTACCCATTTTCTTAGGCATTTGTTTCCCTTCCTTGAGGTTAATGCCTTTAGCCTTGGATACACAGGTCTTAGATTTACCATGATGCATGCTTTTCTTAAGATATGTGTCTACCTTGTTATTCTTATTCCTATCATGATATTTAAAACCATGGTTATGCACAAAAAGACAATTTTCATGAAATCTAGCATGCATGGATGAATGATTTGCATTATTTCTAATATTCATGGATGGGTAATTGGCATGATTCTTAGCATTCATGGAGGAACTTAAATATGAATGACAATTTAATCTAGGGTTAGGAATTACCTCCCTTACCCTTGTAGTCCCTCCTTGATGTGGGCTTCTTTTCTTCTTTCTTTCTTCTTTCTCCCATCTCCTTAGATGCTCCATTTTCTTTATTTCACATTTCTTTGGGCACTTGGTGTGGTAGTGCCCTAGCTCACCACATGTGAAGCATCTAATCTTCATTTTTCTCTCTTGGGCTCCTCCATTCCTACAATTCATGTTAGATTTTAATCGAATGGACCCGGGTTTAGAGAGTACCTCCTTTTTACCTTTTGGGCACTTATCCATGTAGTGCCCCTTTTTATTACACCCAAAGCATGTAATGTGGTCTTTGTTCCTTGCTTTGGTGGAGGTTGAGACTTCTTCAACTTTTGATGATGTGGAGGCCTCCTCTTGATCCGGCATGGAAGTGGATCTCTCCTCCCCCTCAATCCTTGAGGTGGAGACCTCTTCCTCTTCTTCTCTTGAGGAGGTTAACGATTCTTCACTTTCTTCTTCCTCTTCTTGAATCACGGGGCTTTTCTCCTTAGGCTCTTGAATTTTTGTAGGAGTCTCATGATACTCTTTCACCTTGCTCCATAATTCACATGCACTTTGATATGACCCTACACAACTCAAGATGTCGTTAGGTAATATATCAACCAAAATATTTGTTACCTTCTCATTGGCCCGGAATTGTTCTTGTTGCTCTTTGTCCCAATATCTAGGACGAAACTTCTTCCCGTGCTTGTCCTTTGGAACTTCGAAGGGTTCTTCAAGCGCAATTCGGCATGGCCAATCCATTCCAAACCACGTCTCGATCCTCGCCTTCCAGTATGCAAAATCTTCATTGTCGTAGGCCGGTGGTGTGTAGATCTTGTCCCCAAGTGGACCTTCACCTTCCATTTCCTCTAGCGTATGCTCCCTCGGCGGTTAGTCCGATCAAGAGCGGTCCTCGCTCTGATACCAATTGTTAGATCGATTATGTCCGCTAGAAGGGGGGTGAATAGCGATTTCGAACTCTTTCTTGAACCTGCGTTGTTAGTAGCACAACGGAATATACAATAAACAACAAAAACAACGCTAACAACCTGATTTAGTTGGTATCCACCCCGGTCGGGTGACTAATCCAACAATCCTTCGGCGGATCACTCCCCGGATAACCTCCGGCTAGAACCGTGTCGCTCCTTGTGGGTGGAGAAACCTCTCCACAATCCTTTGCAAGCTACTGAGCACACAAGACTACTAACTTGCCCTATCCAAGCAAGTTTCGTCAAGAAGCTCAACCACCACGACGTCCTCTTTAAATAGGACTCGGGGTTGATTTCTCGCTACCAGTCGACTGCCCCAAGGGCAGTCGACTGGTGCCAGCCAAATTCGACCGTTGACACTCCCAACGTTCGAATTTGCCAGCTCACCAGCCAGGGCAGTCGACTGGTCCCAGGCTGAGACCTTTCTGTGAGTTCCATCAGTCGACTGCCCCCCAGGCCAGTCGACTGGTCTACTCACCCACCTAAGGTCACCCTTCCTGAGTACATTCCACTCCGTACTCAAACCCTAGGATTTCCTGAGTACAATCACACAGCACTCGTACCCTCACGACTCGACTGACTCCTCTTCAGCAGCCTCGACTGTTGCCTTCGCGCCCTCTTCATCTTCGGCTCCCGTCCCTCGGATGCACGCAAGCCTCCAGCTTGCCTCCATACCATCCTTCACGCATGCCACGAAGTCCGCGCCCATCAGCTCATCGTCCCAACTGTCCAAAGTCCCTCGGATGCGCACGCAAGCCTCCAGCTTGCCTCCATGCCATCCTTCACCATACCGAGGCCGTCCAGTCAAGTCCATATGCGTAACCTGTACAACCTGCACACTCAACATACGCATATCAAATACAAGGGTAAACCTAACTTAAACCCTTTGCCCAAACATCAAAACCCATGGTCACTCCGGACCATCTTAGGGCCGATTGCTCCAACATGACTGCTAGGCACCTGGCGAAGGAATGCCAGGATACAAAGCCCTAGCGAAGGACTGCTAGGCACCTGGCAAAGGAATGCCAGGATACAAAGCCCTAGCGAAGGACTGCTAGGCACCTGGCGAAGGAATGCCAGGATACAAAGACCTAGCGAAGGACTGCTAGGCACCAGGCGAAGGACAGCTTGGTACTGAAGACCTGGCAAAGGACAGCTAGGCACCTGGCGAAGGGCTGCTGGGCAAAAAGTCCAACCGGAGGAGCCGGTTGGCATCAGGTAAATTCTCCTGAGAGGAGTAGGTGAGGACGCGTTCCCCGTCGAGGGAACAGTAGGCGTCGGTTCAACCTAGGGCTCCATTTTGGAGACCCAAAGTCAGAACCAAGACAGCTAAGGTTGTATAAAACTAACATATTATTGCTCTATGTTATTTTGGACTAACCCTGGATGCAGGACCGAAGGAACGAGTGTCTGCAACTCAGAGAGCCTCAAAGGAGTGAGGCAGAAGCTGAGTAGGGCGCCCGGAGTGTCCCGGGCACCCCCAAAGTGAATACAAAAAGAAGTGGAGCAAATGTACGCTTCGACAGCTCATGGGCGGGGCGCCCCCGTGATTCCGGGCGCCCCCATGCTCCCGGGCGCCCCGGATGGTCCAGCTGCCCCTAGCTCAAGCTAACGAAGCGGATAAGAGGCAAGCCAACGAGAAGTCAACGGATAAGGTCAACCCGGGTGCCCCCGTGATCCCGGGCGCCCCAGTCAAAGTCTGATCCCGAGTTTGAAGGGATTAGAGCTGACCGAGAGGAGCTTGGATCAGATGACACGTGGGGGGGGGGGCGCCCCCAACATTACGGGCACCCCCAGGGGCTATAAAAAGGCCCTCGACCCCAAGGCTTAAGAACAATCAATTCTTCCAATGTACTCACGCTCTTCTACTCTCGCGCTCTGCTCCGGAAACCTCTCGACTCGAGATACAAGCGCCGATGACGTCCCTCTGCTCCGAAAATACAATCTACATCGGACGTCGGTAACGAAGAGCTGTTTGTTTTGTTTACTGTACTACAATTATCATATCTGTCTGTAAACTGTTTTGCACACATATAGAATTGCCCGCAGTGAACGGTCAACGACCGTGGGCCTTGGAGTAGGAGCCGACTGCGACTCCGAACCAAGTAAAAGATTTTGTGTTCGCGTTTTGTGTTTAATTCTTCCGCTGCGTAATTTCTCTAACACTAATCCGAACGATTTACGATATTCACCCCCCCTCTATCGTTTCTCTCGATCCAACATAGCATACTTAAAGACATGAACATAATCTTGTTACATGAAGCATGACATAAAGCATACTTGGCATTTCATCATTCATACTTAATACATAACATCATTATGCCTTCGTCATTCATACTTAATACATAACATCATTATGCCTTTAAGGCATGAACATTATCTTCATTCATCATCTTCATTCATAGGACATGACATACATACATAATTATGTCTTAAGGCATAAACATCATGTTAGTTCATACAGCTTGCATGATCATGGTACATAAGGTAAGCATGCATTTCATACATAGTACATGTCACCTAGCATACATAATCATAGTATCTATCATAAGCATGCATGGGTAGAATTCATATGAACATGATACATACTACCTAGGTTCATAGCATTCAACCTAGAACATGCATAGGTCTACTTAACCATATATCTATCTTAGGCGTTTAACTTAAAATATGCATCATTCTACACAAACATGAGACCTTCTTCATAACACGTGTGTTCATGGTATAGAACTTAAAACATTCATAAATGAAACCTACTAAACATGACATCTAATATAAACATACAAAAATCATGAAGCATAGCACTTAAGGTTAGGGTTTTAGGTAACATAAAATTCATACCACATGCTTGAACCTATATATACATCATAATAATCCATAAACAAGTATTCTTGAAACCCTAACTCAACCTAAACCCCAATTGGGGTGCTTGGCCGAAAGTTGGAAGGAGAGGGATCCTATTATCCAAGTAACATATAAGATACCATAAGTGAAGAAAAACTAATACATTACATACAATGTCAAAGGAAGCCATTAGAACCCATGATTAGGGCTAACCCTAAGTTTTAGCCCCACAACTTGACCTTGGCCGAAACCCTAGAGGGTAATAAGTCCATGGAAAAATTCCTATAATTCACCATAAAGATCCAATCCAATACATACACTACCATGAGAAGCCATTAGAACCCTTGATTGGATCCAACCCTAAGTCCTAGCCCTAAATCATGCCTTGGCCGAAACCCTAGAAGGGTGATAAGTCCATGGAAAAATTCATATAATTCACAATTTCTATCCCTTATATCATAGGGAACCATAATAAACATGCTTGGAGGGTTGGATTTAATCCTAACCATGGAACATGGTTGGTGGCCAAAAACCCTAGAGGGCCTTAGGGTGCTACCAAAAATTCTCCAAATCATAATTTATACTTTACTTATCATGAGGAAACATTAGGAAACATAAGTGGGGTTTTAACATCATCTTAGCCCCAAAACATGCTTTGGCTGAAAGTTAAAGAATTCCTAATCCATAGTTTTCTCAATACAAATTCCAAACAATCATCTTAAGTCATGATAAACCCATAAACTATTATACCACAGGTGAGGGAGTCTTACCTTTCTTGATCTTGGTTATAAACCTTGAATAGAGGAACAAAAGAAAACCTTCTTGACCCTAGAACTCTCCTTAGCCCTTGTAGCCTTGTAGGAAGCCTTGGATCCTCAAGATTAAGGTCTTCTTGTGAAGCTTCTCCAAGGGAAAACCCCTTGTGGGTTTCGGCTAGAAGGAGGAAGAAGAGGGAGAGAAAGAGCTTTGGTGGAAGAAGAAAACAAATAACTTAAGTGCTAAGTTGTCTCGTCCCTTCCCCTCTCTTTTATACTAAATGAAGGGGGCATGTGAAGGGGCATATTGCCTCTTCTCTTGATGACTCTTCACTTCCTTTAGCCTCAACTAAAATCCTCTTCCTTTTCCACTAGCACTCCCTTGCTAGGTGAATTAGTTAGTACATGCATGATGAGACTTTACGTCTACCTTAGGTCCAAGGTTCAATCCTTGGTGTATGCATTTTATTTTTATTTCTTTTTCTTTTAGTTTTGACAAAGCCCATATAAGAGCCCACTAAGAGTTATGCTAATTTTCCTAATTGGAGCCTAATTCTATTCATGCTAAAATTCTACCCAATGTTCACTAATAACCATGGTACTAGAAGAACCTATATAAGGCCCATTGTACCTAGATTTTAATTTATATAAGAGATCTTGCTACGGTTTATACTAGTATTCATACGTTATTCGAGAATTCGTATAGGCATGATCAATATTTTAAAGAAAATATTGAGAGGATTTTATGTGTCGTTACAATCCCCCATACCTCGTGAAAGTTCGTCCTCGAACTTAGAATAGCTTTGGGTACTTGCGTCTCATCTCGTCCTCGCGTTCCCAGGTAGCTTCCTCGAACCTTTGACTTTGCCATAGGACCTTGACTAAGGGTACCTCCTTGTTCCTTAGCTTTTTGATTTCCCGATCCAAGATCTGGATAGGTCGGCTTTCAAAACTTAGGTCCTCCTGAACTTGTACTGTCTACGGCTTGATCACTTGATTTGTGTTTGGAATACACTTCTTGAGCATCGACACATGGAATACGTTATGGATAGCCGACATCTCTTGAGGTAGCTCTAGCTCATATGCCACCTTGCCGACTCTTTTCAGGATCGGGTACGGTCCCATATAACGCGGACTTAGTTTTCCTTTCTTCCTGAACCTAGTTACCCCTTTTGTAGGAGCAACTTTGAGGAATACCAAATCTCCAACATCAAATTCCAGTGGCCTACGCCGGACATCCGCATAATTCTTCTGCCGGCTCTGAGCAGCTTCTATCCGTTGTCGAATGTTATGTATAGCTCGGGTGGTGCCATCGATGAAATCCGTCTTGAGCCCCATTTCCTTCTTTTCACCACCTTCGTACCAACAGATCGGAGACCTATATCTCCTCCCGTACAAAGCTTCATAAGGTGTCATTCCGATAGTAGCTTGGTAGCTATTATTGTAAGCGAACTCCGCTAAACATAGATATCGGCACCAACTCCCTTTGAAATCCAGGCACAAGCCCGCAACATGTCCTCCAGTACTTGATTCACTCGTTCAGTTTGCCCGTCAGTCTGAGGGTGGAAAGCGGTGCTGAATCGTAGTTTAGTGCCGAGAGACTTCTGGATGCACTCCCAAAAATGTGAGGTAAAACGACCATCCCTATCTGAGATGATAGTCTTGGGAACTCCATGAAGTCTGATTATCTCCATAGCATATAATTGAGCTAGTTGCTCAATCGAATAAGTCATCTTGATTGCTAGAAAATGAGCAGACTTCGTCAACTTGTCCATGATTACCCATATCGCATCATATCCGTTCGTAGTCCTGGGAAGTCCTGAAATGAAATCCATAGAGATATCTTCCCATTTCCATTCCGGAATTGGAAGTGGCTGCAGAACTCCTCCGGGTCGCTGGTGTTCTGCTTTCACTCGTTGGCAGGTCAGGCAAGTGCTGACATGCTGAGCCACACCTCTCTTCATACCGGACTACCAGAATTTCACCTTCAAGTCTCGATACATTTTGGTGGATCCTGGATGCATCGAATAAGGGGTTCGTGAGCTTCTGCTAATATTTCTCTCCACAGCTCCGGATCATTAGGGATACATAGACGATCCCTAAGGTATAGTACTCCCCCGTCGTCAATACGAAAAACATCGCCCTCTCCTTCCAGGATCTCCTGCTTGATTCTCTGAAGACTCGGATCACCATTTTGTTTTTCCAATATGTCCTCGAACAACGTCGGTGATATTGTCATGGTAGAAAGCCGTCCGGAGATGACCTTGACCCCAAAATTCATAATTTTCCTTTCGAGTGGGTGGGGTAATATAGATATGGACATCAAGGTGGCACTGGATTTCCGGCTGAGTGCATCGGCCACTTTGTTTGCCTTCCCTGGATGGTAGAAGATCTCGCAGTCGTAGTCCTTCACCAACTCAAGCCATCGGCGTTGTCTCATATTTAGGTCTTTTTGAGTGAAGAAATATCGCAGACTCTGGTGGTCTGTATAAATCCTACACTGTGCTCCATACAGATAATGCCTCCATATCTTGAGAGCGAAGACTACAGCGGCTAGTTCTAGGTCGTGAGTGGGGTAGTTCTGTTCATGTTCCTTGAGTTGCCTAGAGGCGTAGGCAATAACTTTACCACTCTGCATATGTACAGATCCAAGTCCCAATTTGGAGGCGTCGCTGTACATGTCAAAGCTCTGATTACTTTCCGGAAGAGTAAGAATCGGAGCACTTGTAAGTCTCCTTTTTAGCTCCAAGAAACTCCTCTCGCAGTTTTCGCTTCGGATCTACTTTACTTATCTTAACCACTTTACTACAATTTACCTATTCATCAACATTAATCCTCGTCATTATATATATATATATATATATAAAAAAAAAAAAAAAAAAATATATATATATATATATTTCTTCTACTCTCCATTGCTTTATATTCTATAAAATTTATTTAAAGTCTTCTCACTATAATACTAAATCTCTTTCTCGATGTTCTTACACTTTAAATTTATGTAGTCTTCTTACTCTGCTGTTAAACATTTTACCATCATTATGCTTATTATGGACATCTGAAGTGACTTTACCAATTATACATGTTACTCTGTCCTCTAGCCATGCTTCTCTTCATAACAGACAAGTAAGACTAATTATAAGTTTTTGTTATTCCTACCCACATATCAAACTCTAAAGAATTCGATATCATAAAGTAAGATAAGGTATTGTTCATATTTACAGATCCTAAAAGTATTTTCTATCATAAGGTATCATTCATACTTAAATATTCTAAAATCATAAAGGAAAGTAAAGTATGCATAGAGGTACTTACTTGGAAGATCCAGGAAGAAGGCTTGATGTGTGTGTAGTGAGATGGCAAACTGCTCTGATACCAACCTGTAACGCCCGCCCTTCCCAGCGGAAGGCGGCGTTACGCTAACATACATATACGCATATGAATATCTTAATGCAGCGGAAATATTTAAAACTTTATACATATGCGTTTAACACATGTAACTAATACTTGAATCATGTATACATGCCTTAATTATCATTCCTAAACATGGTGACATGGTAACTTAGCATATTGACATCATACGTAGCATCATGATATAAAAATCACATAAGTCATCCATAAGCATCATAATTAGCAAGTGTATTTTTAGACAAAACCATCATAAGTATAGCATGAGACTTAAGAGGACAATGCAAAATATAGGACATGTGACAAAGTATAAATATTAAAGCTTTTTCTTTTTCTTGTGCCAAGTCACTGCCACACACACACTCTTGCCCTTTCTGCTGCTTCCCTTAATATCCTCTTGCTTGATCTGCGGTATAAGAAAGTAAAACTATAAGCACATAGGCTTAGTAAGACTCTTTCCTACTCACTAAAACCATACATCACATAACGTAAACTTATAACATTCTTAACATATAGAAGTTCTTGATACAAAACATAGACATACAAAATACTTAACATGACATGGTTCTTAACATAAAACATAAGCATATGGAACATTTAACATGGCATGGTTCTTAACATGAAACATGAACATATGAAATACTTAACATGACATGGTTCTTGTCATAATCATAAACATATGAAAACTTAACATGACATAGTTCTTGTCATAGACATAAACATATAAAATACTTAACATAAACATAAACATATGAAGTTCTTATCATAAACATAAACATATGAAGTTTTTATCATAAACATAAACATATGAAATACTTAACATGGAGTAGATGCATAACATGTATGGATGCATGAGTCAAATGCATATAACATAAGGATGCTTATTTGAAAACCATAATTATAAATACTTAAACATAATCATAACATCATGGGGGTCCCCGGCTTGTACCACATATATACATCATATGCGCGCATCCCTAAGTAAATATGAGGTAGCTAGTCTCGACCTACTAGGGTAGGAACAACTACGGTAGTTCCAGAACCGAGGCGTTCTTAAGGTGCCCATCCCTGTTGGACAGCTACGGTAGTCCCAGAACCGTGGACAGCTACGGTAGGCCAGAACCGAGGCGTTCTTAAGGTGCCCATCCCTTGGACCGTTATCGGTCCGGTACAAGCCCATTCATAAAGTAAAATAACTTCACATGCTTCATCATTCATAGAACATACATAGCATACTTAAAGACATAAACATAATCTTGTTACATGAAGCATGATATAAAGCATACTTGGCATTTCATCATTCATACTTAATACATAATATCATTATGCCTTCGTCATTCATACTTAATACATAACATCATTATGCCTTTAAGGCATGAACATTATCTTCATTCATCATCTTCAATCATAGGACATGACATACATACATAATTATGCCTTAAGGCATAAACATCATCTTAGTTCATACAACTTGCATGATCATGGTACATAAGGTAAGCATGCATTTCATTCATAGTACATGTCACCTAGCATACATAATCATAGTATCTTGCATAAGCATGCATGGGTAGGATTCATATGAACATGATACATACTACCTAGGTTCATGGCATTCAACCTAGAACATGCATAGGTCTACTTAACCATATATCTATCTTAGGCGTTTAACTTAAAATATGCATCATTCTACACAAACATGAGACCTTCTTCATAACACATGTGTTCATGGTATAGAACTTAAAACATTCATAAATGAAACTTACTAAACATGACATCTAATATAAACATACAAAAATCATGAAGCATAGCACTTAAGGTTAGGGTTTTAGGTAACATAAAATTCATACCACATGCTTGAACCTATATATACATCATAATAATCCATAAACAAGTATTCTTGAAACCCTAACTCAACCTAAACCCCAATTGGGGTGCTTGGCCGAAAGTTGGAAGGAGAGAGATCCTATTATCCAAGTAACATATAAGATACCATAAGTGAAGAAAAACTAATACATTACATACAATGCCATAGGAAGCCATTAGAACCCATGATTAGGGCTAACCCTAAGTTTTATCCCCACAACTTGACCTTGGCCAAAACCCTAGAGGGTAATAAGTCCATGGAAAAATTCCTATAATTCACCATAAAGATCCAATCCAATACATACACTACCATGAGAAGCCATTAGAACCCTTGATTGGATCCAACCCTAAGTCCTAGCCCTAAATCATGCCTTGGCCGAAACGCTAGAAGGGTGATAAGTCCATGGAAAAATTCATATAATTCACAATTTCTATCCCTTATATCATAGGGAACCATAATAAACATGCTTGGAGGGTTGGATTTAATCCTAACCATGGAACATGGTTGGTGGCCGAAAACCCTAGAGGGACTTAAGGTGCTACCAAAAATTCTCCAAATCATAATTTATACTTTACTTATCATGAGGAAACATTAGGAAACATAAGTGGGGTTTTAACATCATCTTAGCCCCAAAACATGCTTTGGCCAAAAGTTAAAGAATCCATAATCCATAGTTTTCTCAATACAAATTCCAAACAATCATCTTAAGTCATGATAAAACCATAAACTATTATACCACAGGTGAGGGAGTCTTACCTTTCTTGATCTTGGTTATAAACCTTGAATAGAGGAACAAAAGAAAACCTTCTTGACCCTAGAACTCTCCTTAGCCCTTGTAGCTTTGTAGGAAGCCTTGGATCCTCAAGATTAAGGTCTTCTTGTGAAGCTTCTCCAAGGGAAAACCCCTTGTGGGTTTCGGCTAGAAGGAGGAAGAAGAGGGAGAGAAAGAGCTTTGGTGGAAGAAGAAAACAAATAACTTAAGTGCTAAGTTGTCTCTTCCCTTCCCCTCTCTTTTATACTAAATGAAGGGGGCAAGTGAAGGGGCATGGTGCCTCTTCTCTTGATGACTCTTCACTTCCTTTAGCCTCAACTAAAATCCTCTTCCTTTTCCACTAGCACTCCTCGCTAGGTGAATTGGTTAGTACATGCATGATGAGACTTTGCCTCTACCTTAGGTCCAAGATTCAATCTTTGGTGCTGCATTTTATTTTTATTTCTTTTTCTTTTAGTTTTGACAAAGCCCACATAAGAGCCCACTAAGAGTTATGCTAATTTTCCTAATTGGAGCCCAATTCTATTCATGCTAAAATTCTACCCAAAGTTCACTAATAACCATGGTACTAGAAGAACCCATATAAGGCCCATTGTACCTAGCTTTTAATTTATATAAGAGATCTTGCTACGGTTTATGCTTGTATTCATACGTTATTCGAGAATTCGTATAGGTATGATTAATATTTTAAAAAAATATTGAGAGGATTTTACGGGTCGTTACAATATAATACTAGGAATACGACTGCACTCCCACTAACCTTCTTGTACACACAAGGTTCGTCAGGATTTTGTGAGAAATCAAACTCTTTGATTGTCTCATCAAAACGGATGTTCTAGCTCCTGGATTCTTGCTTTAGTCCATATATGGATCGTCGAAGCTTGCATACTTTGGTTTTATTAACCGATGTGAAACCTTCAGGTTGTATCATGTATACATCCTCAAGCAGGTTTCCATTAAGGAAAGCTATTTTCATATCCATTTGCCATATCTCATAATCATAATGAGCTGCTATGGCCAGGAGCATCCGAATGGATTTAAGAATAGCAACTGGCGAATAGGTTTCGTCATAATCAATTCCTTGTTTCTGACGATATCCTTTTGCCACTAATCTAGCCTTAAAGGTAACAACATTACCTTCCATGTCGGTTTTCTTCTTGAAAACCCACTTGCACCCTATGGGCTTAATCCCTTCAGGTGGGTTAACCAAGTCCCATACTTGTTTTTTGTACATAGAATCCATTTCCGACTTCATGGCTTCAAGCCATTTATCCCTATTTGAATTTTTCAGAACATCTTCATAACTGATAGGTTCATCATCGTTAATGTGTAACACGTTATTCGATTCACTTATGAGAAATTTGTATCTCTCTGGAATATTGCGTGTCCTATCAGACCTACGAAGAAGTGGTGTTGTTTTAGGTTCAATTGATAGCTCATCATTATGAGTTATTGGTTGTGGGTCTAGACTAGGTGTCTCTGTAATGTCTATTGGAGTTTCTTGAACTTCTTCAAGTTCAATGCTACTCCCACTGTTTTCTTGTAAAAGAAATTCTTTTTCTAGAAATACAGCATGCCTTGAATCAAACACCTTTTGTTCCAAGGGATGATAGAATTGGTAACCTTTCATTTCCTTAGGGTATCCAATAAATAGACATTTATCAGACTTAGCATCCAATTTGTCTGATACAGTCCGCTTTACATAAGCAGGACAACCCCATATCTTTAGGTGAGATAAATGAGGTTTCTTACTATTCCACGTCTCATATGGAGTAGTAGAGACTACCTTGGTCGGGACTCTGTTTAGTAAGTAAACAGCTGTCTTAAGCGCATAGCCCCAAAAGGATTTTGGAAGAGTTGCATGATTCATCATAGATCTAACAATATCCATCAAGGTTTGATTATGCCTCTCAGATACACCATTATGCTGTGGTGTATATGGCGGAGTCCATTGAGACAATATCCCATTGTCCCTAAGATAATCTTGAAACTCTTGACTTAAGTATTCACCACCCCGATCGGATCGAAGTATCTTAATACTTTGCCAAGCTGTTTCTCTACTTCACTTCTGAACTCTTTGAATTTCTCAAAAGCTTCAGATTTGTTTTTCATTAAGAACACATACCCGAATCGTGAGTGATCATCGATAAAGGTAATGAAGTAGCTATAGCCTCCTTGTGCAAGAGTTGACATTGGTCCACATACATCAGTATGTATTAGACCAAGCAATTCTCCCACTGGTTTACCTTTTTCGGAAAAGGGTAATTTGGTCATCTTTTCTTTTAAGCATGATTCGCATGTATCAAATGAACCGAGTTTAAATGATTCCAGAATTCCACATCGGTGTAATTTGATCATGCGTTTCTTACTTACATGGCCAATACGACAATGCCACATATAGGAGTCTATTTGATTATATATTCGAGCACGTTTGTTGCTAACTTCGATATTGATAACGTCACCGGATCAATCTAACGTGTAGATACCATTGCATAAAGTTCCGGTTCCATAAAGAACACCATTTAAAGTTATTTAACAGTAATTGTTACTAAAAATTAAATGATAACCCTTTTCATTCAAGCATGAAATAGATACAATGTTCTTTATTAATGAAGGAACAAAATAACAATTATCCAATTCTAAGACAAGTCCAGTAGGGAGCTTTAGCAAATATGTTCCGATGGCAACAGCAGCAATCTTTCTCCATTTCCAACTCGCAAATTCGCTTCTCCCTTGACGAGTCTTCTTCTATTCCTTAGCCCCTGTATGTCATTACATATATGTGAGCTACACCCAGTATTAAGTACCCAGGTGTCCGAGGAAATAGAGTGACATTCAATAACGAAGATACCTGAAGAGGATGGGGCATCGGATGCCTTCTTCTTCAAGGACTCAAGATAAACCTTGCAGTTTCTTCGCCAGTGGTCCTCCTTGCCGCAGTGATGGCAAGTGCCTTTTGGTGCCTTTTCAATCTTTTTGGCCTTTTTCTTCCTTCCCTTATTTTGTTCTTTGGGCTTCCTCTTAGAGCCTTTCTTTGAGGAACCAACTAACAGTACCGTCTTCTGATCCTGCTTTACAGAAGGCTCTATAGTCTTCAGCAGGTTAAGCAACTCAGGAATGGTAGTCTCCAGTTTGTTCATCCGATAGTTTATCACAAACTGTGAGTAACTCTTGGGCAAACAATGCAGA
The DNA here is from genome assembly GCA_024364735.1 of Boesenbergia rotunda. Lineage (NCBI taxonomy): Eukaryota > Viridiplantae > Streptophyta > Magnoliopsida > Zingiberales > Zingiberaceae > Boesenbergia > Boesenbergia rotunda. The sequence continues at coordinate 160,023 of JAGFNQ010001930.1, read as the reverse complement.
ATTAAGTCAATACTTAGTTCATGATCCATTGCAAATCCGAGTGTGCCTAGTCGCTCAATGTACCCCAACATCTTCAACACAAACTGTGAAACAGAAGTGCCTTCCTGCATCTTAGAGGTGAAGAGGAATCTGGAGACCTCAAACCTTTCGGATCTCGCCTGCTCGTCAAACAACTCATGAAGATGGAAGACGATGGTATGAGCATCCATATGCTCATGCTGCTTTTGTATCTCAGGTACCATAGCGGCCAGCATGATGCAACTCGCAAGTTCAGAATCGGCCACATGTTTCTGGTAGGCCACTAACTGGTCTGGAGTTGTATCTTCAGGAGGATGGTTGGGAAGTTGTTCTTCAAGGACATAAGCAAGCTTTTTTACCTTGAGGACTATCCTCAGGTTTCGAAGCCAGTCCATGAAGTTTGGCCCAGTCAGCTTATTGGTGTCCAAAATGGAACGCAAATTCAGAGAAGACATGATCAGGTGATTATCCTAGAAATACAAATTGAGGTTATGTGATGAGAATGATAAAGAATGCATCAATATACATTAATTAAATCCTATTTATTTTTCGAATTGAATAACCCTTTTTATCAATTCGGGAGATCATAGGAACATCTCCAAATAGGTTGATATCCAACCATAGATAAGAACAACCATGGCTAGAGTCCATCAAGTTATTCTTAGCTATGAAGGTAGGTAATTATACCGATTACATATTATACATATGTAACTATCATATTATGCTATTAACTAATTGAATGTTTGCATAAATCATTGGGTTGTTAACTCATTAACAAGTATGCAACAATATACATAGCACCCAACTGCACCTCTCTTTACATCGACCTTGGCTGTGGCACAACAAATCGATGTTCTATGCTTAAGGCTGACCCATTAATCAAGAAATAGTTTTAATATGGTTGGAGCTCATTCAACCATTTAGTCAGGCTTGGATGTGTCCAACAACCAAAACTAAGGATTGACCTCTGACTCCAACTATATTAATCATAAACTAATTCCATGGTTTGAACATGTTGAGGTTCAAGCTGGGCATGGATGTGTCCATCAACCCAAACGAGAAACAAAACTCCGGTTCTAACCATATTAATGGAAGGTGTTGGCCTTAATATTTTGTAAGGGGTTTTGGGTCTCATCCTTTTCTTTTATGCACATTCATGACATATAATTATGTTATGTTCTAACGATTTCCTTAACAAAGTATGTATGTGACTTAATTGATCAAGTCTCATTAATTGAATTAGGAACTGGATTTCCTAATTCTAATTTCATACTTTATTCAAGGAATTGGTTTGGGAAACAATTTCCTGAATTATCATAATCAATTTCGGAAATAATATGTTTAAGACTTTGATTTCTCTAAATCAAATCTTATTAAATTAAGAGACAGATTCCCTTAATTCAACCACATATTATTTTTATGAAAATCTTATTTAAGGAAATATACTCTATAGGAAACAATTTTCCTAATTAATATTGGAGATAATAATATGTAAGAGCATCACCTCATAAATCAAATAAGGAAATTATCGTTTGAGAATCACCTCAAAAATTTCCAAGATTTGATCACATATTTTAGTTATGAAAAATTAATATCAATAACTTAATTTGGACGGCTCCCCGAGGCTCAATCCAAATTAAACATTTGACAGCTTGAATTCAATTTAGGAAATTTAATTATAACAACTAACATTAAATTGGACGGCTCCCCGAGGCTCAATCCAAAATAACGAATTTTGTAAATAATTTAATTTCCAATTATAAATTTAAATGCCAATTAATTATCCCATAATTTATCTAGACTTTCTTGAAAGAAAGTGCCCAAAATTGCGAGCTTTCCATAAATGGAAAGTTTCCAAAAATAAAAGGTTTTCAGAATAATTGTAAATTTCTGGTACAAAGAAAACTTACGTTTTTCCAAAATTGAAAAATTTTCAAAATAGGAAATTTCCAAAATTGGAAAGTTTCCAAAAATGGAAAGTTTTCACAATTATCATAAAATTTCAGAAACAGAGATATTTCAAAAGTTTGCGAAATTTCACGAGGATTTCCAAACTTTGAAATTCCTAAATCGAAAATTTACCATAATTGGAAAGTTTCCATAATTGAAAATTTTCCAAAATTGAGATCATGATAAAGCTTCCGCAAAACAATTATATGATTATGTCGAGCACAAACCTCTGCTCTGATACCACTGTTGGGACCGGGTGCATGTTGACATGGATGCGGGTTCGTAATTTAAAAATTAATTACGTGCAGCGGAAGGTTTAGCATAAATAATTTCTCAAATTATTTAACCACACATCTAAGCATGCAATTTTATCTTGTGTAGACATGATCATATATTTAAGATTTTGCAGAAACGTAAACTAATTTACGTATTACTCGCGTAACTCGAAGGAAGGGACGAGATCCAATGTAAGTGTCCCTTGGAAGCTCCGCCTCTATTCGCGTCCACGCCGAGTATCTTCGGGATGACTTCGCAAAGCCATGAGTTTCGTGTTCTCGAGAACTACTAGATTCTCTGAGAACGCGACAAGAAAAACCAAGAGAGAAGTCGGAAGACTAACCACAAAAGGATGGCCGGAATCAAAATTCCGGCGAAGCAAAAGAAGAGGCTTGCGAAAAAAAGATCCTTGCGGTAAACTCTAATTTCGGCAGCACCTTCTTCCGGCAAGAGATGGCTGGAGCTTCCTTCTCCGAAGCAGGTGGTGGTCGGCAGGGAAAGGGCAGGGGCGGCCGCTAGTGCTCCTTCTTGGGGCTGGTTGGCGCACGGCAAGAAGGGGAGAAGAGAAGGAGAGAAAGAGAGGGAGAGAGCCTATGCCTTTTTCTCTTCGATTATCACCCAAGCCTTGCCTTGGGTCCTTTATATAGTGGCCTCTCAACCATCAAGCCTCTCAAATATGGAATAACTTATTCCATCATGCCAAGTTTGATTTTATATCATGGTTAAAATCATATTTTAATTCATGATAAAAAATCAATCAAGTCTCTTCTCTTCTATGGAATAAATTTCCTTATCACGGTAAATCAATCCATGATTGATTTTATAAAATAAACCAATCTATGGTTCATTTTAATTTCCATGAAAAATAAACGAAACCTTGATTTATTATATAAAAATTTATATCATCCATAATTTTATAAAACAAACCACACTTGGTTTATTTTATAAATTGAACCAAAAACTTGGTTCTCTCCCTTTGTTGTGGCCGGCCAAGCAAAGAGGATGGAGGCCCTCTTTGGCCGGCCCATCCAAGCCAAGCCCCAATGAATTAAACTTATTTAATTTATCTATTAAGTTTTCAAAAGACTTTAGCCATTTTACGCTTCCGATGCGTCTCTGAAAAATTCAGATTCGACTTATCATTTGACTCAACCAAACTTAATCTCTCTTGATTGGAAAATCTAATTTTCAACTCGTTTTAAATCCCTCGGATTACTCGTAGTGCGTGTGACTAAATAGGCTTTCGATTTATGTTGTCCGTCTATAATTAATCAATTAATTATAGAATGATCATGAGTGGCACCTAGTAGTACATCATGATCCCCAATTAATCGAAAGATCAACGGTTGACCTCAGAAACAATTCTGAAACCCTTCAGCAGCTATAATGAATCGTGCCCCATTCCCTTCACCATCTTATACCCACTTGGTTCAGGACATGGTCTATGATTTTCAGTCCCCACTAGGCTGACTACGTCACACCTAGCTCAAGTAACGTTTTCTCATCCTATGGATGCTAATTACTCTCATGTATTTAAGAGATTCATACTCTGAACATGTCATGCTCTGGCCAGAGGCTTCGAGTAACAATCCGACGATAGGCCTCGGGTATACATCTCCTCGCAAGCAGTGATGAATCCTTTGTAGGCTGTTCAAACATCTTCGGGTACTTCGGCTTATACCCAATCATCCTGGGTCCACACCTCCTTGGAGATGCTTGCTTAAGATGTCAAAGTATAAGTCTCCATGACCAAGATGACTTGAACACCGCAAGTCAAAGGAACATCGCACTTAAGCTGCAGTAAGAACTTCACTGACATATCTATATATAGACTACCATATGAAGTTTTACAGCCAGTCACTCCAATGAACTAGTTCCCTTAACTAGCATTCATGTTTATCTCCGGACATCTCAATGTCACCAGCCAGTGAGAATCAGCTAATTAGAGAATAACCCATGCTAGTCTCAACAGAATTGATAGTGTCCGTATTTATCAATTCATCGACTAGGGATAATTTCAATACTTCACAATTGCACATGTAGAGATAATCACTAGTTGTAAATTCATCACAAATTCTCTCATGCTGTGAATTGTATTGCGGACATTCAGTAAATGAGTTTAAGATCTCAATCAAATACACAAACATGTATACTCAAATAGTGAATATTCATTTATTAAAATAAATGATTACAATCATAAGACGATTGCCTTAGGACACTTCTCTCATATCACTAACATGGCAGACATATATTGGGTGAGTAGTGAATAATTTCATGCATTGCTTTCACATTGATGTAATTTTAGGTTATTCTTGCATGTCTATAATGTAATGATGTATCGATTGCTTACGTTGATGTTTGACTACCTAGAACTTGTGTATTATTTATGAAGTCTTGCGACTTTAGGATGCGTCGAAGTGGTGTTTATAGACTGACTTAAGTCTTAGATTATGGTATATTACCTTAATTGACGCCACCTTACATGTCATAACACAATGGTGTGTCAGAAATGTGTAATCGAAATTTATTAGACATGGTACATAAATGATGAATCTGTAGGATCATAGTAGATGAGAGAGGGGGTGAATCTCGTTCGTTTAAAACCTTTTGTTTTTCATCTTGTTTCATAAAACCAAATCAAAGTAATAGTAATGGAAATAAAGTAAAGGACACAGTTTGATTTTACTTGGTTCGTAGTCCAACAACAACTACTGTAAGGCCCGTAATCCTTAATCACTTTTGATGGGCAATCACTATATCTCTTTTTTCTGAAATCTTTCAGAGAAAAGCAAACTTGTACAAGAATGAAACAAGGATAGTAACATACTACTATCTCCTTGTAAGTCAATGCAGTATTGAAAATAAATATATCGGCAACAAATGATTGAAGCTTTAACATAGGTTGTCAGAGACCTTATAGTGTAGTAGCAGCAGTAGCAGAGATGAGCATGAGAACAAAGAGAATTCACAAAATTGATGCCTTACTTCTGTCTTTGAGTCTTCTTTTATAGCCGAGCCATCAGTTGATCAGATCCCACTAATCTAGTTGACTTTTCAAAATCGCAAGTGATCAGTCGACTAATCAGGCAGATCTGTTGACGGAACCCTAATGAATCTATTCGTGTTTGCTTTCAGCTTCACGATTTGATCTGCCACGAAATCAGTTTGATCCATTGACTAAACCTCTTGATCCGTCGACTGAACCCAAACTTGCCTTTCCTAATTTGTCTGGTCGCATCGGATCTCCGAAGAATCTGTTGATCTATTGATGGAACAAGACTATCTATCAATTGAACCTAATGCTTCCTTTTTCTCCTTGATCCGAACTGATCTCATCTCGGTGACATCTCTAATCTGTCAATAGATTCATCTGATTCGTCAACGAAACCTCGCTTTTCTTCTATTCTTTGTTTCACATGTGAGCTGTTCAGGCTTTTTGAGGATCCATCAACAAACAATCTTTTCCATTGATGGAACACTTGTAAAATAATGTTAGAACAAGAGTAGCATTTACCTTGTGAAACAAAGTTAGAGAAAATATATGTATGATAGGATTTTAGTTCGATCAAAACTTACACTTCCGAGGTGGCTCTAAGTTGGATCAGGGCCTAAGTCTCAATTGAGATTTGTCCTCATAGGTTTTCTCTACTCTAGTGACTTACCCTACTTACCATATGTCGAACCTTCCATTCTTGACGTCCGATCCCTAATCCACAAGCCTTTTTTCACCACGATGTCTAATTTATACTAACCCATTCTGGACTTTCTATGTAGTGTCTAGTCCTCTAGATCCATGAAAGCAAGTCAGTCTGCACACTTAACAAGAAACTCAAATATATGTGTTCTAACTTTAAATTCTTTGTCATATATCAAAATACTGTAGGTCAAGATCGGTCAGCTAGAGGGATGGGTAAATAGCCCTACAATCAGAGTTAGGAAATCTCTTACTTTTGCTTAGCAAAGATAATCAGATTAATTACTTAAACAAAATAAGAACATAAAAACAATAAGAGACACCAAAGATTTACTTGATTGCAACCGGAGAGGTTGCTAATCCAAGATGGTTGAAAGCTTACTATGAAAACTCCTTCATTAAAAGCGGAGTATCCTCTTACAGACTTTGAAAAGCTCAGAAAAGAGTTAGGAAAATGAAATACAGTTGTTGTCCCTTCTTACTAGCTCTATGGGCTATTTATATCCCAATGGCCAAAGTAACCATTTGTTGATGTGGCACTAAGGGAGCCTTAGTTGAAACCCTAGGCATCTCAGTTGAATAAGATTTTGTCCACTATGTAAATAGATACTTTTAGTTACTATTCACTTAAGGCGTCTTAGTTTTGACCCAAGGTGCCTCAGTTATGATCTAGGGCTCCACCAGTCTTAAAATTGATAGAATCAATTTTGGCACACGAGGTGCCCTCAATCATAAATGAGGCACCTTGAGTCTTCAAGGTCAACTCTAGAGTTTACTTTTTTGATCCCACTTCTTGGGTGATACTATGATCATCCAAAGTTGAGCTTACTTGAATTCAACTCCGACTTTCTTTGCGAGTAGAATTCCTTCCCGACTTTTTGTCTCTCAGACATCGTGCATGTCCTTCTTATCTACCAGTTTCCATAGCTCCTCATCCCTTAGATACACCGAGCCCATCATCTCCCTTCCTATTTCATCTTCTTACTCACTACGTCTTCACTTAATTTCTTGTGCTCCTTCATACACACTTAGACATAAGACATCAAACACAACAAGACCTAACTTGACTCAGTTGACTACATGAAAATTAATCCGGGGTATATACAAATACAAGTTTGATTATTAGTGGATTCTATACTAACAATCTCTCTTATTTTGATATTTGATAATATTTATTTAAAGTTAGAAAATATATATATACCATTCTTAAAAGCAAGTAAACTAAGTTAAAATGAATAACTAGGTTTGTAAATTATTTTATTGTGTTCACTCCCCCTTTTTTTTACTTTAATATTCACACTCCCCCTTTGACATATATCAAAAAGTAGTGAAGGATAACACAGTTAGGATAAATCAAAAGTATACATAGTCAACTCAATCGAAAGTGCATAAAAGATGAACTAGTTCATTCAAATGTAATAAATAGAGTTTAAACCAAAAGTACCTAAAAATGAACTAGTTCCAACATAAAGACTACATTAAAACATAGATGGAAAGATAATATATGACTAGTCCTCTGCGGGAGGATAAGGTGGTTGTTTGTAGACCTAGTTCGTACATACTCTACACCATCTGTGGTACTTTGTAGTGATCGGTGAGAGTATCATATCGTTGCTCAAGTCTGTCATACTGACTATCAAAGTCATGTCAGAGTGAGTTAAAACTGTTGGTATTGTTGGTGCAGACAGCACCCAAGTCGAACCTGGGTTTTGATAATGGCAAAGGATTCAAAAGTTAAGATGTTATGTTTATCTAACATATTACTTGAGTGTGCAGACTGAAGTCCTAGTGAAGGACAGCTAGGCACCTAGCGAAGGACTGCTAGGCATCGAAACCCTAAGACCTAGCAAAGGGCTGCTGGGCACCTAACGAAGGGCTGCTAGGAGTCTAAGACCTAGCGAAGGACTGCTAGGCACCAGGCGAAGGACTGCCTGGTACCGAAGACCTAGTGAAGGACTGCTAGGCACCAGGCGAAGAACAGCTTGGAATTAAAGACCTGGCGAAGGACTGCTAGGCACCAGGCAAAGGACAGCTTGGAATTGAAGACCTGGCGAAGGACTGCTAGGCACCTGGCGAAGGACTGCTGGGCAAAAGTCCAACCGGAGGAGCCGGTTGGCAACAGGTAAATTCTCCTGAGAGGAGTAGGTGAGGACGCGTTCCCCGTCGAGGGAACAGTAGGCGTCTGTTCGACCTAGGGTTCCATTTTGGAGACCCAAAATCAGAACCAAATAGCTACGGCTGTAAAATTCACTAACATACTTGCTTTATCATGTTTGGTACTAACCCTAGATGCAGGACTGAAGGAACGAGTTTCTGCAGCTCAGAACGCTCCAAAGGAGAGGGGTAGCAGCTAGGCAGGGTGCCCCGGAGGTCCCGGGCGCCCCCAAGGTAAAGCAAACAAGAGTTGAGCAAGAAAATGCTTCGGAAGCTCACTGGGCTGGGCGCCCCTAAACTCCCGGGCGCCCCCGTGCTCCCGGGCGCCCTGGATTCCTCGGGTGCCCTGGGTCCAAGCCAACGAAGCAGATAAAGTTCAAGTCAGCGAGAAGCCAGCTGACCAAGTCAACCCGGGCGCCCCCTACTTCTCGGGCGCCCCCGTCAAACCCCGAGCCCGATCTTGGAGGGATAAGGGCTGACCGAGTTGCGGATGAGGGTTTGCGGATCGGGAGACACATGGAGGGCGCCCCTAGGTGCACTATATAAGGGGCTCGAGCCCCAAGGCTTCCAGACAACACTTCCAACGCCAATACGCTCTTTGACTCAAGCGCTCTGCTCTAGAAACCTCCCATCTCGAGATTCAAGCGCCGCCGACGACCCTCTGCTCAGAAGCACGATCCACACCGGGCGTCGGTAACGAAGAGTTTAATTTTTAGTTTACTGTACTACAACTGTAATATTTTTCTGTAAACATTTTGCGCACATATAGAATTGCCCGCAGTAAACGGTCAACGACCGTGGGCCTTGGAGTAGGAGCCGACCGTGACTCCAAACCAAGTAAAATCGCTTGAGTTCTTGTGCTGTGTTTTCAATTCCGCTGCGTATTCTCTTAACCTCGAATCCGAAAAGTTTTGTACGATATTCACCCCCCCTCTATCGTATTCTCTCGATCCAACAGGTACTAGAAGCACTAGCTAATCAAACTTATATTTTGATATTGGCAAAGGTTCAAAATTAAGGGTTATTGTGATCTAACAAGTTGAACAAAGTGTGCAGGAAAGTCCTAATTGAGTCTAGGCAAAGAAATCTCGATCAAGTGATTGGGAAAGAAGTTCTAGTCAAGGTAATTGGGCAACAAAGTCTTCGTTAAGGAGATTGTGTAGAAGTCCTAGCGATCGTCGACGCTAGGTGGGAAGTCCTAGGGGTCGAGGACACCAAGCAAAAGACTAGGCAGGTTAAGGATCAGACTTCTAGCTAGAAGTCTCGGAGGTCAAGAAAGGATACAGAGTCTGGAGAACCAGATGTTTGGCAATAGGTAAACTCTCCTGAGAGGAGTAGGTGATGATGTGTTCCCCATTGAGGGAATAGTAGATATCTGTTCGACCTAGGGTTTCAAGGAAATCGAATGTTAGAACTAGACAGTCCTGAGATGGTCCCGATCATATTTTGATTATTATGTTATGCTTTATATGCTAACTCTATGATGCAGGTTTAAATATTCTGGATTAAGGCTGTCTAGGAGCCTAAAAGGGATCCAGGTGTCTGGGACCAAGGCACCTCGAAAGAAGAGAGGTGCTTGGGATATGATAATACTTCGATGGATGAAATCTCATCTGATCAGTGCTTCAGGAGCCTTAAAGGGATAAAGGCGCCTGGGATTGAGGTTCTTGGATGGATGGATAGAGGCTCCTGGGTGCATATAAGCAATGGTGAGGCCAGATTTGGATTGGATCTCATTGAATAGGCACCTTAATGAGAGTAGAGGTGCCTAGATGAACCTATAAAAGGAGGGTTCGACCAACTGTAAACACAAAACTTTCCATATGATTTTCATTCTTGCGTGCTACTTTGAAACCTGCTCTATGACTCTGAAATGTCGCTCTAACATCTGACGCTCAAGTTACTCATTCCATAAGTTATTGGTATTTTTATTTACATGCAATTTGTATTCAATTCTTTTGTAATCTATTCGAGTTATTAGTGGATTTCCCAATGAATACATTCAACAAGTGCGAGCTTTGGACTAGCAACAAAGGCTATGGACCAAGTAAAAATAAATTATGTTAGCATTGTTTTCTTGTTTATTATTCTACCGTGTTATATCTCGTGTTTACAAAATTTAAAAAAGCGATGTGCATGATGAGCGTAGATTAGACATGTTTTAAAATTCCTTGTAATGCTCATTTGTTGGTGTAAGCCCTAAGAGCCAATCAAGAGTTGATTGACTTAGGTCATTGAATATAATATTTATTAATAAAGATAAAGTTTTGATTATTATATTTATTTCATACTTGTGCCAGCTGAATAAATATAATAATGCTCTAGAATAGTAAGTTCTAATCTACAACACATCAATTGGTTGAAGAGAACATTACTCATAACTATTCCTAGTCAAACATTAATATACAGGGGCAATATTAATGTGTTGAGACTAGCAAGTAGGTTAATTGATGACTTAGCTCACAAGCCATGGATATGAAATATCACATTGACACATAGGTATATATATTGGAGAATATATATATTGAATTGTCCCGTCAAGAGAAAGTTTTGTAGGATGTATACTAAAATCCTTGCTTTTATATAGACATCAATATTTTGAAAGAGAATTGTTGGTGCCGGAAGTACCAGATCAAACCTAGGTTTTGATGATGCCAAAGGGTTTAAAGTTAAGGTTAAATTGTTATCTAATGAATCTGTTAAGTGTGCAGGAAAGTCCTAACTAAGCTAGGCACGAAGTCTTGACCTGCAGGGTTGAGTAATAAGTCTTGGTCGTGAACTGGGCACCGAAGACCTAACCGGGGGTTGGGCAATAAGTCCTGGTCATGGATTGGGCACCGAAGTCCTGACCGAGGGTTGAGCAATAAGTCTTGGTCGTGGAATGGGCACCGAAGTCCTAATCTGGAAGATCGGGCAGAAGTCTTAGCCGGTCAGGAGCTGCGGATAGAAGTAGAGACGGGTCGACGAATGAACGTCTCGAGATCTGGCAATCTCGGAGGCCGAGCAAAGGTCCAACTGGAGGAGCCAGTTGGCAAATGGTAACTTCTCCTAAGAGGAGTAGGTGAGGATGCGTTCCCCGAAAGAGGGAACATTAGGCGTCAGTTCGACCTAGAATTCCATTTGGAAGCCCAAAGTCAGAACCAAGATAGTGCAGACTGTTAATTGTACATAATTTTACTATTACTGTTGTTGTGGAACTAACTCTGGTTGCAGGAGCAAAAGGTTGGAGTTTCTGCATCCCAAGCACCTAAGAGGTCTCAGGTGCCTGAGAACACAGGCGCTTGTGTTGATACAGGCACCCCAAATGAGTTACTCCAGAGGCTGCGAAGCTGAATTGCCACATTAGCATGGGAGGCGCCCGTGAGCAGTCAGGTACCCCAGACGTCCCAGGCACCCTGGATAAAGGGATAGACGTTGGCCGAGTCTGCGGATGAGGACGCACGCAGATAGGCAATGTGGCAGGCGCCCTACAGCATCAGGGGCGCCCTGGACGTCAGTATAAAAAGGGGTTCACCCCTTGCTTCCGAACAACACTTTTTCCTACTCAAGCACGTACTCAAGCTCTCAGTTCTATTTCCTCGTACTCGAGTTCCAAGCACCAACAATGCTCAAGATCGACGACCTGCTGCTCCGGTCTTCAGAATCTTTTCCGGTCGTTGGCATTGTTTTTAAGTGTATTACTTTAATTCTATATTCGTGATTCAACTCTTGTAAAACTTTTCCGAAATAAAGAATTGTCCAATGAAAATGGTCAAGGATTGTGGGCCTTGGAGTAGGAGCCGTTATAGACTCCGAACCATGTAAGAAGAAAAAGAGTTAGCATTGCTTTAATTTTTCCGCTGTGCAATATTCTTACGTATCTGAAAGTTTATCGATATTCACCCCCATCTATCGATTCTAAATGATCCCACAAGTGGTATCAGAGCAGGTGGCTTAAATTTGGTGCTACCACCGATTGAGCAATTTTCGGATTTCTTTTTAAATATTTTTTGTTCGTAAATTTTCGTTCATCGAGGTTGGTGCAACACCACTCGATTCTTATTATTTTTTCTTTTTGTCGCACTGCTAATTGAAGACTTAGTCTTGGAACAAAGTTTCTTTGTTATTGTAGTTTTTCAGGTTAATAACTCTATGGCCATGTAAGAAGGCTACAACACCGCGAGATCACCACTCTTCTCAGGAGAAGACTTCTCCTATTGGAAGAGTAGGATGGAGGTCCACCTAAAAACTCAGGTGGACATGTGGATTATCATCCAGTTTGGACTGGAGATCCCCAAAAATGCACAAGGTGAGGTGCAAGGATACTCAGAGTGGGACGGTCAACTCAAAAAGAAAATAGAAGTAGACGCAAAGGCCACACAAACACTGCAATGTGGCTTAACCAAGGAAGAGCTCAACTGCGTCGGCCCCTTCAGCAGTGCAAAGGAGCTTTGGAACAAACTGATCGAGCTGCACGAGGGTACGCCAGATATGTGGATCAGCAAACGAGATACGTCAGCTTTGGAACACCATCAAGATCAAGTTGAGAAGAAGTAGAGCTCTTCTCCCTTGCAACCACCCTATCCGCCCTCCTCCACCACCTCCTATCCCACAACTCCAAGCATGCAAAGAAGATGGTAGCTTCTCCTCCCTTCTTCCAACTTGCGCCGGCCAACCTCCAACAAAGCAAGCTGCCGCCAGACAACCAAGGAAGAAGTCCTTCGTCTCCCGCCACCACCTGCTTCTCCACCCTCCTGTAGCTTCCAGCCAATCAAGGGATGAAGAGAAGAAGGTTGGTTCCTCCTCAGGTTGCCGCTAGAACCCTTGCTTGAAGGGTTTCGGTGCCGTAACCCTGTGGTGGATTTGGTGTCGCCGCTGCCTGGTTCTCCATAATAGATGTGCATACTAAAAGATTTGCTCTTTTATATAAGATCATCTTTATTTTGAAAAGAGAATCACAACAACACTAGGTGCTTGTTTATATTAGTACATGCATAAAAGTCTATTACTTTGCATTGTAGATAACATGGTGTGTGGTGACACATGAAAGATCATGTTATCAGCCCCTTGCTTAGTATAAGTAGAGGCTCACAACCAAGATGGAATTGGACAAACCATCGGGATGGTTGTAGTGTAATTAGGTGTGGTTGGTCTTGATCATAGAATTACACTAGTGTGCTTCGAGTACATTGAGCAGGACCAAAACCAGAGGTTATCCAATTTGTACTGGCTTGATAATTGGATAGGACCTCAGATTTTATTATGGAGTACCATCCCTAAATCCCGATATAATAATGGGCATATATTATTAATTATTATTTTTTTGATTTATCAATGGACGAGATCTATTCTGTTAGATCGATAGGCCCGGTAAGTTGGGAGATAATATTAATTGTATGGTGTGCCATTAATTATTGATGGAATCCGTGTCCTGGTAAGTCGGGATGATGATGCCCCCTTGATGAGCTCAAAAGGTTCATCATGTTAAACCCTGTAGGTGGATTTGATCCAACATGATGATAAGACTGAGTGGTACTAATCAAGGAACCAGAAGTTGATTAAATTAATTTGTCAGTAAATTAAATTAATTAACAGCATTCGATATCTTAAATTAATTTGTCAGTAAATTAAATTAATTGACAGGCATTCGATATCTTAAACACGGGGGGATGGACGACTCATAATATGTGGGGCCCATATGAAAATATGGGGGTTGGTGAGGAAATTTAATTAAGATCCTTTAGTGGAATGTATCTTAATTAATGGATCGGGTTTAGATTCATTAGCGGGCCAAGATCCAACTCCTCCTCTTGGTCCCTACCTTAGCCCTATAAATACCCCATGAGATCATGATACCAAGGCTTAATCCAAGAGTTGACACCCAAGACCTCTCCTTCTCTTCTCTCTCTCCTCTCCTCCCTTAGGTTTTCGGTCGGCGCCAAGAAGAAGAGAAGGATTCCCCCTCGGTTCTTCTTCTCTTCTCCACCAACCTTCAGCTGGGACTCACAGAGACAAGGGAGAGTAGTTCTCTCCCTTTTGTGGTGCTCAGCAGGGTTGAGAAGCTGCCAGCGGCCGGTGGGAGGTGGCGCAAGCAAACTTGCGACGCCAGGTTGGAGGTGGGAGCTTGGTTTCGGCCGGTTGGGTGAGGAAGAAGGAGAATTCTCTCCTTCTTCATCTTCTTCTCCTTCCTCTCGAGGACTACAGCAGGTTCGGTGGCCCTTGAGCAGCTCCGGTGGTTAGCGGCGCAAAGGAAGAGGAGGGGAAAGCTGACGCAAGGGAAACCCTAGATCCTAAGGATTCTTGTTTCAGCTAGGGTAAGGAAGAAGGCTTGTTTGGAACGCCTTGGTGATCTCGGTTCTCGCTAGCTCGTTGCCCACATGATGTCCGGGAAGGGAAGGGACATAAGGTAGAAGGTCATGAGGTAATGGGAAGGTATAATCTATCCCTTAGCTCTGTTTTGTTTTATTGTGCCATATTAATTAGTCTCGTCATTTCATGTGTGTTAATTAGTTATTTTGATTTTATATCATAGTTAATAATTAATTAACTGGATCTCAACCATAAACACAAGAACCAACGATCCACTCGTCGTCTCTTCCGCGGTCGTTCGGTTAGAAGAATTACAAGGCTCGATCTTTGTGATTGGCCAAGTTGTAATTCGTATCGAACTATACGATAACGAGATGGTCATTGGGAGACGAGTCTCCATTCAGATTACATTTTTTAATCCGTACACATGGAGAGGTCTCTTAAGGATGACCAAGTATTCGCTAGGGAAACCTGCCAGGCCATACCCAACAATTGGTATCAGAGCTGAGGTTTCCGGTTTTGTGTGTTTAAGGATTGGTTAATTTTTTTACATTTTTCATACATTATATTTTGTTGGATGATATGTGGATGTGCATAGGCTAACTTTGTGTTGCAGACACAGGATTCTAACTTATCATGGCCAAATATTTGATGTGTGTGAATGTCTATGCAATTATTGTAAATTAATTAATCCTCGGGGTTGACAGGGCTAGGTAGTATTTAATTTTTGTAATTAAATATGACACATGTTTAGCCGAGCTTTTTATTTACATTTGATCTAGATTTTATGTACACTCCTTTGTGAAGTATAGGATCAACGATGTAAATAATTAGCTAGTCATTTCGGCTAGCAGATCCCTCAAGGTGGCTTGCACAAAAGGAAGGGGGAGCAGACGAAGTGACGACACGACTGGAGGCGCATTGGAGACCAAGGCCATGAAAGTTAGAAATGTTGAGGCAATCTGTGATCTGGAGTGACCAAGTGTTTTGATGTTTGGAAAAAGGGTTTAAGTTAGATTTACCCTTGTTATCTCATATATGTATGTTGAGTGTGCAGGTTGTATAGGTTACACATATGAACTTGTCTGGACGGCCTCGGTATGGTGAAGGGTGGCATGGAGACAAGCTGGAGGCTTGTGTGCACCCGAGGGACCTTGGAGAGCAGGGACGATGAGCTGATGGCGCGGACTTCGAGGCATGCGTGAAGGATGGCATGGAGGCAAGATGGAGGCTTGTGTGCGTCCGAGGGACGGGAGCCGAAGATGAAGAGGGCGCGAAGGCAATAGTCGAGGCTGCGGATGAGGAGTCAGTCGAGTCGTGAGGGTACGAGTGTTGTGTGATTGTACTCGGGAAATCCTAGGGTTTGAGTGCGGAGTGAAATGTACTCAGGAAGGGTAACCTTAGGTGGCTGAGTAGACCAGTCGACTGGCCAGGGTGCAGTCGACTGATGGAACTCACAAAAGGGTTTCAGCTTGCGCCCAGCCGACTGCTCTGGGGGCAGTCGACTGGTCGGTGGCGATGAGTTGGCTGAGACTTCGAACGTTGGGGTGCAACGGTCGAATTTCAGTAGCACCAGTCGACTGCCCTGGAGCAGTTGACTGGTGGCGAGGGTTTCATCCCGAGTCCTATTTAAAGAGGACGTCGAGGTGGCTGAGACTCTTGACGAAACTCATTTGGGTAAAGTGAGTTAGTAGTCTCTTGTGCTCAGATAGCGTCCGAAGTGCTGTGGCGAGGTTTCTCCACCCACAAGGAGCGACATAGTTAGTCGGAGGTTATCCGGGGATTGATCCACCGACGGATTCTTGGATTAGTCACCCGTCCGGGGTGGATACCAAGTAAACCTGGTTTGTTAGCATTGTTCTCTATTATTAGTTTATTTTTTATTTGTATTTCCGCTGCGCTAACAATCTTGTAGAGAATTCAACAAAAAGTTGCTATTCACCCCCCTCTAGCAAGCGTCATCGATCTATCAATTGGTATCAGAGCGAAGGACCGCTCGTAATTGGACTAACCGCCAAGATGAGCAAAAGCCAGAGGGAAGAACATGGAAGATAAATTCGGGGATGACATCTACACTCTGCCGGCCTACGACCATGAAGATTTCGGGTATTGGAAGTCACGGATGGAGACATGGTTCGGAATGGAGTGGGACCTTCGGATTGCGCTTGAAGAGCCCTTCGAGATTCCAAAGGATTAGCACAGGAAGAGGCTTAGACCTAGATATTGGAATCAAGAACAAGAAAATCAATCCAAGGCGAATAAAAAGGTAATTGACATATTGCTTAATACTTTGCCTACTAAGGTTTTGAATGGTGTAGAAGTATACAAAAATGCACACGAATTATGGATCAAAGTAGAAGAATTTCATAAAAACTCTACACGAGCTCAAGTAGTGGAAAAACCCGAGGAAGTGAACTCGATAGCTCGAGAGGAGGAAGAATTATGTGAAAGATCATCAACCTCCTCAAGAGAAGAAGAGGAAGAGGTCTCCACCTCATGGATTGAGGGGGAGGAGAGAGCTTCATTTATACCGGAACAAGAGGAAGCATCCACATCATCCAAGGTTGAAGAAGAAGTCAACCTAGCCTCTACCTCCAACAAAGCTAAATCGAAAGAGCACATTACATGCTTTGGTTGCAACGAAAAGGGGCACTATAAGGACAAATGCCCGAAAGGTAAAATGGAGGTAAAATCTAAACCTATTTCAATTCAATTAAATTCTAACATGAGGTGTAGAAATGGAGAATCCCAAGAGAAGAAGAGGAGGATTCGATGCTTCACGTGTGGAGAGCTAGGGCACTACCACACCAAGTGTCCTAGAAAAAGTGAGCTAAAGAAAATGGAGCACTTGAGGAGATGGGAAAAAGAAGAAAGGAGGAAGCAAAGATCACAACAAGGGGGAACTTCAAGGGTAAGGGAGGTAATTCCTAACCCTAGGATAAAATATAATTGAATTTCAAGTTCTTCCTTGTATTTTAAGAATCATTTAATTACCCATCCATGCATGCTAGAAACCATGAAAACTGCTTACTTGTGCATAACTTTGGATTTAGATATAATGATAGGACTAAGGTTAACAAGGTATATCATAACCCTAGGAAAAGCATGCATCATGAGCCCAAGACCTCTAGACCTAAGGATCAAGACACTAATCCCAAAAAGGGGAGGAATGTGCATAGAAAGGAGGATAGGCCTAGGAATGTCCAAGGTGGACATATGAGTTCTAAGGTTAGAACTCTAGAACGGGGAAATCAAGCCTTGAGGGCAAGGCTTGATACACTAGAAAAGACCCTAGAATGATTCACGGTTGGATCTAAGGGCTTAGACATGGTGTTGGGTAGCTTAAAACCCAACTATGATAGATCGGGTTTGGGCTACCGGTCTGAGACTTCCAAGGCCAACAAAAAGAAATATGCTGGGAAGGCATATGATCATGGCAAGAAGGAGAAGTCCAAGGATGGTAAGGGGGTGTCATCCAAAGGAAAAAGAGTGACTTAACCAAAGACAAGGTGTCTAGGCTTAAGAGGGTTCATTTTATAGGCCTAGAGTCACCGGGGGCACACCGGTGTGGCTTAGTCTGGATAGAGTCACCTAGGGAGGTGGCTAGGGCTCAGAGCTCAAGGGGGAGCTCTAGAAGCCTTTGGGGTCCATGGTAAATGGATCTCAAAAGTTTCTCTCCTAGGAAATTAGGTGAATTGTGCCAAAAAGGGTTGGAAGACTTGGCTAAGTCTTAATCCTAGGTTTTAGCACATTAGATGGAGTTTTTGGGAGAGAATGGTGAAAATAAGGTTATATTGAGTAAAATTAGGTTTTAATGGGCAAATATAATGTAATTCACTGATAAAAATGAATTGTGATCAAGTATTAGAAGATACATAAAGGAAAAACCACAATTAGAACTTTTGGGTTGAGTTTAAATGATGCATTTTAGAGAAAGTTGAGTTTCGTGCCAATCTTGGGATCCGGAGTACATTTGTTTGGAAAAAAATTTTCCCAAGTAGACATTGGCCCCACAAATCTCTCCACGAAATTTCATAATTTTTGGATATTTGTAGAATTAGTTAGGAAGTTCTGAAATTCGACTGAAAAACCTGAAACTCAGGTACCAATCGACTGCCCCAGGGGTAGTCGACTGGTCTCAAGCCCAGAAACTCTCTATGAGTTTTGGCAGTCGACTACCACATGGGCAGTCGACTGATCAGTGAGAGTTTGCAAAGAAAGGCCTATTGGATAGCAAGAAATTTCAAAATTAGATTATGGGATATTGTTTTGGATTAAAATTTTGTTTATGATTTCATACTCCTAGAATGAAGTGTTATCCCATGATTTAATAAGGCTTTGTTGATATCTTAAAAATCAAGAAAGATTGATAAGTTTCCCTAGGTATCTAGGATTTAGAGGAAAAATTAAGGACAATTCCATGTGTCAAATTATAATGATAAGCCTTAGCAAACACATGGAATTCTAGATGGATTTGAAAATTGATAGCAAGTGTCCATCCTTAAGGAAATTAGAGGATTGTACCAAAGTGAAGCACATTTGATAATTTTAATCAAATCATATTTTTCTAGGATAGGGTATATCCTAGCAAATGTGCTTGCAAACATTTTAGAGATTTCTAAGTGTTATTGAGTTCTTTTTTGGCACTAGGGATAAGGTTGCTTGGGAGCAATCCTTTAATGGTAGCCAAAGGGGAAGAACTTGGAAGTTAGGTTGGGTAGAACCTAACTTGGTGTTAGGGTGTTAAGTCGGGTAGAACTTCACCTAAGTAAAATGAAAATTTGGAGAAGGCATAGGTTTGGGGGAGGTTGCCTCCTTGTTTGCCTTAATTTTCATAAGAAAATTTTTGGGTTTTGTGTCAAACATGGGAATAGTGATAGATACATTGTGGAATGTATTTTTTCCAAGTAGGTATGGGTACCACAAAGTTCTCCGCGAAATTTGGGAATTTTTGGAGAATTATGGAATTTCTGATGCATTTCTGAAATTGGCCAGAAAATTGATTTTCAGAGTATCAGTCGACTGGTCAGGGCTGGTGTGGGTATCCAGCAGCTGACTTGGGATTTAATGATGGAAAACAAGTGTATGGGAGGCTCGTACACATTGTTTATGATCATTAGAGATTCAACGAACCAATAATTGAGATATTATTGGTTCTTTTTGATGTTAGGTAAAGGGGGAGAAGTTTGGGTTTAAGTTAGGAAACCAAACTTACCTTTGCAAGAAACCCTAGGTTTAGGGGGAGCATGGTTGCTTCATTCTTGGCGTAAGGGGAACCTTGGAGAGGTTCTTAAAAGCCTTTGTAAGTCCAGTGTAGGGGGAGCTTGGGAGAAGCTTTAAAAAGCCCGTGAAAATTCCTAACTTGGATGGTTAGGTGTATGGGTTGCCTTGGGATAGATCCATGTATGCATTGCATATGCATTTATTTAGCATTGTTTTACTATTGACTACTATCTTGTTTCCCTAACTTAAACGTATTGCCAAACATCAAAAAGGGGGAGATTGTTGAGGCAATCTGTGGTCCGGAGTGACCAAGTGTTTTGATGTTTGGGCAAAGGGTTTAAGTTACGTTTACCCTTGTTATCTCATATGTGTGTGTTGAGTGTACAGGTTGTACAGGTTACACATATGGACTTGACTGGACGGCCTCGGTACGGTGAAGGGTGGCATGGAGACAAGCTGGAGGCTTGTGTGCACCCGAGCGACCTTGGAGAGCAGGGACGATGAGCTGATGGGTGCGGACTTCGAGGCATGCGTGAAGGATGGCATGGAGACAAGATGGAGGCTTGCGTGCATCCGAGGGACGGGAGCCGAAGATGAAGAGGGCGCGAAGGCAATAGTCGAGGCTGCGGACGAGGAGTCAATCGAGTCATGAGGGTACGAGTGCTGTGTGATTGTACTCGGGAAATCCTAGGGTTTGAGTGCGGAGTGAAATGTACTCAGGAAGGGTAACCTTAGGTGGGTGAGTAGACCAATCGACTGGCCTGGGGGCAGTCGACTGATGGAACTCACAGAAGGGTTTCAGCTTGGGACCAGTCGACTGCTCTAGGGGCAGTCGACTGGTAGGTGGCTGATGAGTTGGCTGAGAATTCGAACGTTGGGGGTGCAATGGTCAAATTTCAGTGGCACCAGTTGACTGCCCTTGGAGCAGTCGACTGGTGGCGAGGGTTTTAACCCGAGTCCTATTTAAAGAGGACGTCGTGGTAGCTGAGACTCTTGACGAATCTCGCTTGGGTAAAGTGAGTTAGTAGTCTCTTGTGCTCAGATAGCGTCCGAAGTACTGTGGCGAGGTTTCTCCACCCACAAGGAGCGACAAAGTTAGCCGGAGGTTATCCGGGGATTGATCCACCGATGGATTCTTGGATTAGTCACCCGTCCGGGGTGGATACCAAGTAAACCTTGTTTGTTAGCATTGTTCTCTATTATTAGTTTATTTTTTATTTGTATTTCCGCTGCGCTAACAATCTTGTAGAGAATTCAATGAAAAGTTGCTATTCACCCCCCTCTAGCAAGCGTCATCAATCTATCAGGAAAATCTAGGATTTTCTATTTTTTTTGTTATGTTGGTTATGTGCTTGTTGTGTGCGTGCTAGTTAAAATTCCTCGTAATAAATTACTAAGTGGAGAGGGACCCTAAGGGTCCCATGACCTCCATTACAATCCGATAAGTGATACGAACAAGTCTGTGTATCGGCTCTGAGTGTCTTCCTCCCCATCGGATGGACTTGTTCTGCGGATCACTAGGTCGGAAAAGACTATAGAAAATTATTAAAGAGCGTATGTACTTCCCCATTGAAAGACACATAATCCGAAATAATTTTTTTAGTGTTGTGTAATGGTAAACACTTAGATGCGAATAATAGTATTTCCCCATCGGGGTCACTGCTATTATTTTGCAGGGTCAAAGTTAACCAACTATTGATCTTATTTGTCAAAAAGTTAGGTTGACAAGATAGTAAGATTAATGGGTAAAACCTCCTCTTACGAATGTAGAAATTCGTATACGTCCACACCATCGTGGCATGCGAATTTATCGGTGTACAAGTGTGTTGGTTGATTTCGAAAATTTATTTTTTGAGGAATCAATTTATTTTCGATTTCTAAAGTAGTGTATGTTGTGATTCTCAGGATTTTCAAAATGGCCTTTAACCAATTAGCAACAATACTTTAGGAGAATAAACTTACTAGTCCCAACTATATTGGCTGGAAGAGAAACCTTGACATTGTCCTTACAGCTGAAGAGTACAAATATGTACTCACCGAAAAATATCTTGATAGGCCTAGCGACAGATCTAGTGAAGAACACAAGGAGCATTACAAGAAATGGGTTAAGGCAAATGAGATGACGCGGTGTTACATTCTGACATCCATGTCGAATGTATTGCAACATCAGCATCAGGCCATGCCCACTGCTTGTGACATGATGTTGAACCTTCAGGAGCTCTTCGGGCACCAAAGTGTGCTTCTAGGCAGCTGGCGATGAAGAATCTGATGACGACCACTATGGTCGAAGGGACACCCGTAAGGGATCATGTCCTAAAAATGATGGCCCACCTCAATGAGATTAAGTTTCTTGGAGGACAAATCGATGGGGAAACCCAGGTCGATATAATACTCCAATCACTACCTAGGTGTTTTGAGTAGTTCCGGCTCAACTATAACATGAATAAGCATGAATATACGTTGGGCGAATTGCTAGGAAACTCCAGGCGGCAGAGGACCTCTTTCGTCAGAGCTCGCAGGCCTTGGTTACTCAGAGGGGTTCTACTTCTATGGCGAAAGGCAGGGAGAAGAAGAAACAAGGTGGGTTCAAGAAGACAGCAGTGGAAGCATCGCAGGGACCTCGGACTAGTGTGTAGAAGTCGAAAGGCAAGTGCTTCACGTTTAAGCAAACTGGACACTAGAAGGCGGACTGTCCCCGTCGTCAAGACAAAGGTATTTCTTCCTGCTTAGTCATTGAAACATGTTTAGCGGTTCTATCTACCAGTACCTGGTGTGTAGATACGGGAGCCACTGACCATATCTGCAATACACTGCAGGGGTTCCAGGAAACCCGACGGCTAGCTGAAGGAGAAATCGTGGTCTACATGGGCAATGCTACGGAGGTGGCAGCAGTTGCAGTGGGACATTTTTATTTGTCTTTTGAGAGGAATAAAGTGTTGGTTCTGAGAGTTTTCTTATATGTACCTTCATTTAGAAAGAATTTAATTTCAGTTTCTAAGTTAATAAAGGACGGATATTCTATTGCTTTTAATAACGGAGTTGTTATAAAGAGGAATAGAGAGATTATCTATTCAGGTACTATGGTTGGCAATCTGTACACTCTAGAACCAAAGACTCCCACGATGCAAACAGAAGTCAATAGCTCATCGTCTAACCTAAATAAGATAAAGGAACCTTCTAAGATGAATCAGACATATCTTTGGTACCTTAGGCTTGGACATATTAACCTTAGTAGGATTCAGAGGTTGATAGCTGATGGGCCCTTGGGTTTATTGGTGGTGGAAGACTTCCCGACCTGTGAGTCTTGCTTAGAAGGTACGATGACCAAGAGACCTTTCAAGGCTAAGGGTACAGGGCCAAAGATATGTTAGAACTAATTCATTCTGATTTGTGTGGTCCTATGTCCATCTAGGCTAGAGGTGGCTTTGAATACTTCGTCACTTTCATTGACGATTATTTAAGGTACGGATACATTTATCTGATGCGCCGCAAGTCTGAATGCTTTGATAAGTTCAAAGAGTTTAAGGCTGATGTGGAGAAACATTGAGGTAAAAGTATCAAGACACTACGATCTGATCGTGGTGGTGAGTACCTTTTTGGAGAGTTTAGGACCTTCCTATCAGAGGCTGGGATTCAGTCCCAGCTGACTGCAGCCGGTACGCCCCAACAGAACGGTGTAGCAGAAAGAAGGAATATGACTCTTATGGAAATGGTTAGGTCAATGATGAGTTACTCTGACTTACCTGATTCGTTCTGGGGATATACTCTAGAAATGGCAGCATACATTCTAAACTTGGTACCATCTAAGTTTGTCCCTTCTACTCCCACAGAACTATGGACTAGGCGCAAGCCTAGTCTAGGACATGTTCGGATCTGGGGTAGTCCAGCACATGTATTGAAGGGAGATACTGATAAGTTGGAATCTTGTATGGAAGTACGTCTGTTCGTAGGCTATCCTAGGGGAATGAAAGGTGGTCTGTTCTATAGTGCTAAGGATCAGAAGGTAATCGTTAGTATGAATGCCAGATTCTTAGAAGAAGTCTATATGATAAACTACAAGTCCAAGAGTAGACTAGTGCTTGAAGAGTTAAGAGGGGGCGTTTCGACCTTAGGACCAATTGTACAAGAGGAAACATCACAAGTCACTGCACCGCGTGTCACAGAACATACACAAGTAGTACCTCATCGCAGTGGGAGGGTTGTAAGAATGCCTGAAAGGTTCATGTTTTTGGGAGAGTCATTGGACTAGGTCCTAGGTAAACATGAACCGGATCCCCGACCTATAACGGGGCCCTCCAAGATAAGGATGCAGATTCATCGAAAGAGCAATGAACTCAGAGATAGAATCTATGGATTCTAATCATGTCTGGGAGCTTGTAGAACCACATGATGGTGTAAAAGTCATTGGATGCAAGTGGATCTACAAAAGAAAGAGAGGATCAAACGGGAAGGTTGAGACCTTCAAAGCTAGGCTTGTTGCGAAAGGGTACACTCAGAAAGAGGGTATCGATTATGAGGAGACCTTTTCGCCGGTAGCCATGCTTAAGTCTATCCAGATTCTCTTATCTATGGCAGCTCATATGGACTATGAGGTATGACAGATGGACGTCAAGACGACTTTCCTTAATGAAAGTCTTGAGGAGACCATCTACATGATGCAACCAGAAGGGTTCATTGCAAAGGGCAAAGAGCATCTAGTATGCAAGCTTAATTGATCCATTTATGGATTAAAGTAAGCTTCGGGATCTTGGAACATCTGCTTTGATGAGGTAATACAGTCGTACATATTAATTCAAAGTCCGAATGAATCATGTGTATATAAGAGGTGTGACGGAAACGTAGTGGTGTTTCTTGTACTTTACATAGATGACATTTTGTTAATTAACAACAATGTCAAAGTATTATCAAACGTAAGGGTCTGGTTGTCAAAACAGTTTGATATGAAGGACTTAGGAGAAGCGGGACACATCCTTGGGATCAAGGTCATAAGGGATCGCTAGAAAAGGATGTTGTTGTTAGATGTGTATACTAAAAGACATTGCTCTTTTTATATATGAGATCATCTAAATTTTGAAAAGAGAATCACAACTATACTAGGTGCCTGTTTATATTAGTACATGCATAAAGTCTATTACTTTGCATTGCAGATAACATGGTGTGTGGTGTCACACAGAAGATCATGTTATCAGTTCCTTGCCTAGTATAAGTAGAGGCTCACAACCTAGATGGAAATGGACAAACCATTAGGATGGTTGTAGTGTAATTATGTGCAGTTGGTCTTGACCATAGAATTATACAAGTGTGCTTTGAGTACATTCAACAGGACCAAAACCAGAGGTTATCTGATTTGTACTGACTCGATAATTGGATAGGACCTAAGATTTTATTATGGAGTACGATCCCTTAATCCCAATATAATAACGAGCATATATTATTAATTATTATTTCTTTGATTTACCAATGGGCGAGATCTATTCTGTTAGATCGATAGGCCCAGTAAGTTGGGAGATAATATTAATAATATGGTGTGTCGTTGATTATTGACAGAATTCATGTCCTAGTGAGTCAGGATGATGATGCCCCCTTGATGAGCTCAAAAGGTTTATCATGCTAAACTCTGCAAGTGGATTTGATTCGGCATGATGAAAAGGTTGAGTGGTACTAATCAAGGATCCAGAAGTTAATTAATTTGAATTGTCAGTAATTTAAATTAATTAACGGGCATTCAATATCTTAAACACGGGGGTATGGACGACTGATAATAGGTGAAGCCCATATGTAAATATGGGGGTTGGTGAGGTAATTCAATAGGGGTCCTTTTGTGGAATGGATCCTCATTAATGGACCGGGTTTGGATCCATTAGCAGGCCAAGATCCAACTCCTCCTCATAGTCCCTATTATAGCCTATAAATACCCCATAAACCATCAAGAGAAAAACCCTAAGTCTTTCTATTCTTCCCTCTCTCCCTCTCCCTCTCTCCTTTGGGTGTGCGGCCGAAGACCTCAGTTGAACTTGCTATTTATTTTTATGTAGCTATTGGCTTCTGGGCTTGTGGTTTTTTTCCCGGTGTCGGCTTCTCCAAAAGAAGACAGCGGCGCGTGTTGCTGTGGAAAAAGAAGCAGCACACGCTGCTGTGGAGAAGGCTGCACACGCTGTAGTGGAGAAGCAGCACACGCTGCTGTGGAGAAGGCAGAACACGCTGAGGAATCGTTGTGGAGTAGATAGTTGTTGCTGAGGAGAAGAAGCTGTGGAATTGCTGATCAATTCCGGTCAACAATGGCTTCTTCGGTTAGCAAAGATGGCTGAGGAGAAGAAGTTGTGGAATTGCTGATCAATTCCGGTCAAACGCAGCTTCTCCGGTCAGCAAAGACGGTTGTGGAATTGCTGAGCAATTCCGATCAACAGTAGCCTCTCCGGTCAGCAAACATGGCTGTGGAATTGTAGAAAAATTCCGGTTAACTACTGTGGGTTTGCTGAGGAGAAGACTGCTACTCCGGACAACAGCTTCTCCAGTCAGCTGTTGTGGATTTGCTGAGGAGAAGATGGCAGTTTCGGCCAGCAATATCTCTGATCAGCAACTGTCGTGGAATTGCATCATCTCCTTCTTTGGTCGGCTAAAGCAAGGAGAGAAAGAAGGGTTTTGTTTGGTGGCTCTGATTCTTAGTAGACTGTCGCCCACACGACGTCCAAGGAGGGGATAGATCATACAATAGAAGATCGTAAGGTAATGGAAGGTATAATTCTTCCTTTGACTCTTTATGTTATTTTGTGCCTTATTTATTTGCCTCATCATTTCATGTATGTTTGTTAATTATTTTGATTGTTTGTCACGGATAATAATTAATTAACTGGACCCCGACCATAAACACAAAAGCCGGTGATCCACTCATCGCCCTTTCCGAGGTCGAACGGTCAAGGAAATTACAAGGCTCAATCTTTGTGATTGGCCGAGTTGTAATTTGGAATGTTCGATAAGGCACGAGATGGTCGTTGGGAGATAGGTCTCGATTTGGATTAATTTTTTAAACCGTAGACATGGAGAGGTCTCTCAAGGACGACCAAGTATTCGCTTAGGAAACCCGCCAAGCCATACCCAACAATTGTGCTTATCCCAAGCTTCATATGTTGACACTGTCCTGACTCATTTTAGCATGGAAAACTCTAAGAAGGGTTTCTTACCCTTCGGGCATGGAGTTCCTCTATCCAAGGAGATGTGTTCGAAAACATCAAAAGAGATAGAGGAAATGAAGGCGGTTCCTTATGCCTCGGCAGTAGGAAGCCTCATGTATGCCATGTTATGCACGAGACCAGATATCTGTTTTGCCGTGGGCATGGTTAGCAGATATCAAAGTAACCCTGGACAGGGACATTAGACTGCGGTAAAGCATATATTGAAATACCTGAGACAGACTAGGGATTATATGCTGGTTTACCGGGCAGACCAATTAGTCCCTGTGGGTTACACGGACTCAGATTTCTAGTCAGACAGGGACAAGAGTAAGTCTACCTTAGGGGTTGTGTTTACTTTAGGAGGTGGAGCCATAGTTTGGAGGAGTGTCAAGTAGAAATGCGTGGCAGACTCTACCATGGATGCTGAGTATGTGGCAGCCTCAGAGGCAGCCAAGGAAGCAGTATGGCTTAGGAACTTCATCATGGACTTGGATGTGATTCCTGATTTTCCAGATCTATCATAATCTTTTGTGATAACAGTGGTGTAGTTGCAAACTCGAAGGAACCACGAGCCCATAAGGCGAGTAAACACATAGAGCGCATGTACCACCTGATACGAGAAATCGTAAAGCGAGGAGAAGTGGCTGTTGCCAAGATTGCATCAAAGGACAACCTGGCGGATCCTTTCACTAAAGCTCTTCCAGCTAGAGCTTTTTGTAAGATCGTTGACGTTGCTAGAGGGGGGGGGTGAATAGCACTTTTCTCGAATTCTCTCTTCAAGAGGGTTAGCATAATACAAAAATATAATGAAAATAAGGGATTCAATGCTAACAAGATGAATTTTACTTGGTATCCACCCCGAAAGGTGACTAATCCAAGGATCCACACGAGTACACCACCTCCACTATGAAAAGCCTCCTTGAAGATGGATAAAACCTTTACAAGGTTGTCTTCTTCCTCTTTACAAGATTGAAAAGAACGCTAGAGGAAGAACTGATCACTTGGGGCACTAGCAGCACTTTGGTACAGTAAAAAACCGTACCTTCCTCGTGCCAAAAAGTCCCCTTTAAATAAGAGTAAAGAACAACTCCACGAGTTATCCAGCCCGACACCAGTCGACTGCCCCTTTGGCAGTCGATTGATCTAGCCTTAAATGCTAGCCAACGGCTAGTTTTCAGGATTACCAGTCGACTGCTCCTGGAGCAGTCGACTGGTCTCAGGTCCGAAACCTTCTGTGAGTTTTGGAAGTCGACTGCCTTTCTACTAGTCGACTGCCCAGCCTCTACACTCACTCACTCTCACTCTGAACACTCTCCTTCATGTGTGCCTTCAGGTATACTCCCTTGGCTTGCCCCTTGAAGTCTTCTTCCTCCGGCTATTGTCCCTCGGATGCACACACAAGCCTTCCCTTGGCTTGCCTCCATGCCACCGTTCACGTGTGCCCTTGAAGTCCACTTCCCGGCATGCCCTTGGAGTCCTCCTCCCTCGGCTCTCGTCCCTCGGATATGTCCTTCAGGTGTGATTCTTCAAGTCCTGCAAACTCAATCACACATATCAAATAATAATATAACACCCTATCGTTAAACATATTGGCACACACACATCAAAACCATGATCTTCCCGATCATCCCTGGGCTGATTGCCTCAACAATCTCCCCCTTTTTGGTGTGTGGCAATATGTTTAAGTTAGGGAGAAAATACCAACCAACAACAGTAATTGAAAACAAGACATAGTAAGAAAAACAAGAGATAACCTCCCCCTTAACCTATGCCTTCTCCATTTTCAATTTCATAAACCAAAGTTAATCAAGGTTAAGTTACAAACCTAACTTAAACCACTCATTCTCCCCCTTTGACACCATCAAAATGATAGCCCACAACAATACTAACCCATGGCACCAAATGAGAGAAGTTTGCATTTCTGAAAAAGTTCTCAGAATCTAAAATCAGCCGTGCTAGTCGACTGCCCCAGAATTCCTAGTTTTTGAGCCGAATTTCAGAAACTCCCCAAAAATTCTAGAAAATTCCAAAAATTATAAAAATTTGCAAGCATGTTTGATATGATATACTCTATCAAGGACAAATATCAGTTCATGAAAAATTTCAAACATGCTTGACTTTTGACCAAAGTTCAAATTTCTTGAAAACCACTAATTTTGTATCAAGTTTTCAAACTAATTATGGACTCATACAACTTCCAAGCTTATGACAAAACATATAAAGCATAAAATGGTTTTCAAATGTTTTAAAATGTCCAACTATGATTTTTGGGCAAGATGTCCATTAATTAAACACTTGCTTTCCCCATAGTTGGTCTAATTTTCATAATTTGATACGTCTAATGACCCAACACTATGCCACAAGCACAAGTGAATCATTTGTATCATCCTAATGGATCAAGCACCACCTAACTATTGTATTGCTCCAAGGTTCATCCTATACTTCTACAAAACACATACCAAGGCCTCTTCTTAAGGATGTGAACTCCGATTCGGGAAGATGCTTGGTAAAAATGTTGAAAGGTTTGACTTATACTCAATATAGTGTAATTCTATGTCTCCCCTTGCCACATGACCCTAATGAACTGATGTTTCACTTCAATGTGTTTTTTCTAGAATGGTGAACCAGATTTTTAGTCAAGTTAATTGTACTTACATTATCATACAAAACCTTGACCTTGGAGTAATATAACTCATAATCCTCTAAAGTGTGCATGATCCAAAGTAGTTGGGACACACAACCACCCTTGCCACATATTCGGCTTCCGTTGTTGATAGGGCAACACATGGTTGTTTCCTACTACTACAACTAACTAGAGATGACCCAAGAATTGACATCCTCCACTAGTACTCTTCCTATCTAGGTTACATCCCGCATAGTCCAAGTCGGTGTATCCAAAAAGATCAACATTTGGGGTTCTTGGATACCAAAGACCGACATTAAGAGTACCTTTAACGTACCTTAGGATCCTCTTTATACCACTAAATGAGACTCTTTGGCACATGATTGGTACCTTGCACACATACCTAACGTAAATAGTATATCGGGTCTACTATCGGTTAGGTACAATAGACTACCAATCATGCTCCTATATTGTTTTGAGTCTACTATCTTTCCTTCAACATCACTATCCATTTTGACATTTGTTCCTATAGGGGTAGATGCTACCTTAGCATTTTCTAGTCCAAATTTCTTTAGCATTTCCCTAGCATATTTAGTTTGATACACGTGAGTCCCTTCATTTGTTTGCTTAACTTGTAGACCCAAGAAGAAGGTCAATTTGCCTACATGACTCATTCAAATTCATTTTCCATACACTTAATGAATTTATGTAGGAAATCACTATTTTTGGACCCAAAAATAATATCATCCACATAGACTTGGGCCACAAATATGTTATTATCCTTAGATTTTAGGAACAATGTTGAGTCAATTGTTCCTCTCCTAAAACCCTTGGACACTAAGAATGAAGAAAGTCTTTCATACCAAGCCTGTGGAGCTTGTTTCAATCCATACAAGGCTATTCTTAATTTGTAAACATGTCTAGGGTAGTTTGGATTTTTAAACCCGGGGGGTTGTTCTACATACACCTCTTCCTTAATGACCCCATTAAGGAATGTCGACTTCACATCCATTTGGTGAAGTGTGAAACTCATGTGAGCGACATAGGCTGGTAAAATTCTAATGGACTCTAATCTAGCTATGGGGGCATATGTCTCATCATAGTCAAGGCTCTCTACTTGATCAAACTCCCTAGCTACCAATCTAGCCTTATTCCTAGTAATTTTGCCTTGATCATCTAGCTTGTTCCTAAAGACCCATCTAGTGGTGACAATGGTGCAATCATTGGGTCTAGGAACCAACTCCCATATTTCATTCCTTTCAAATTGATTTCTCTTATTGGTAATCTCCCCCTTGATTCTTGCCGCCTCGGATCTAGGCTCATCTTCTGATTCTGTGTCTGAGTCGGACTCGGGTACTAGTTGAAGCTCCTTCTTTGGTGGTTCTTTGAGATTTTTCCCTGCAAAAGAATTTACACCTTCCTCGACCATTATAGTATCTGTTTGATTATTTACTTCAAATTTTGAAAAGAATTCAAAATCGGTTACCGTCTCAGTCAATTTGTCGTCTGATTCTGGTTCGACTTCGGGTTCAGACTCTGACTCGATTGTTTGTGCTTGGACCGAAAGGGTAAGATAACTTACCTGATCTTCTTCTTCATCTGAGATCTCTTGATGAAGGTCAATCAGTTTTTCCCAGATTTCTCTAGCACATCTGCATGGACCTACTAGCTCGAGTTGCTCTTTGGTTAGGCCACATTGTAGAATTGCAGTTGCCCTTGCATCGGTCTCGATTTGGTTGAGGGTGTGTTCATCTAGTTTGTCCCACTCGATTGATGACTCATCTTCTATGGGAAACGAGAATCCCGTTTGGATGATCTGCCATAAGTTCATGTGGGCCTTCAGAAGGGACTCCATTTGATATCTCCAAAACGTGAAGTTTGTAACGACCCGGCCCATTTGGCGGCCCATTTGGCGGTCTCGACCGTCGACCGTCGACCGTGCCGTTACCAATACTAGGTCTTCCCACCCCTGGGTGTGGATTTTTGCCTTCCCAGGATTCGAACCCTAGACCCAGGCCTAAATCTAGTTCTTTATGAATCCTGAACACCAATGGAGCTATAGCTCAATTGGTGTTCAGGATTCATAAAGAACTAGATTTAAGCCTGGGTCTAGGGTTCGAATCCTGGGAAGGCAAAAATCCACACCCTGGGGTGGGAAGACCTAGTATTGGTAACGGCACAGTCGACGGTCGACGGTCGAGACCGCCAAATGGGCCGCCAAATGGGCCGGGTCGTTACAATTAAAAGGCGCCTTTTATTGTAACGACCCGACCCATTTGGTGGTCTCGACCGTCGACCGTCGACCGTGCCGTTACCAATACTAGGTCTTCCCACTCCTGGGCATGGATTTTTGCCTTCCCAGGATTCGAACTCTAGACCCAGGCTTAAATCTAGTTCTTTGTGAATCCTGAATACCAATTGAGCTATAGCTCACTTGGTATTCAGGATTCACAAAGAACTAGATTTAAGCCTAGGTCTAGAGTTCGAATCCTGGGAAGGCAAAAATCCACGCCCAGGAGTGGAAAGACCTAGTATTGGTAACGGCACGGTCGACGGTCGACGGTCGAGACCGCCAAATGGGCCGCCAAATGGGCCGGGTCGTTACAATAAAAAGGCGCCTTTTATTGTAACGACCCGGCCCATTTGGCGGTCTCGATCGTCGACCTTCGACCGTCGACCGTGCCGTTACCAATACTAGGTCTTCATAGCTCAATTGGTATTCAGGATTCACAAAGAACTAGATTTAAGCCTGGTCTAGAATTCGAATCCTGGGAAGGCAAAAATCCACGCCCAGGAGTGGGAAGACCTAGTATTGGTAACGGCACGGTCGACGGTCGAGACCGCCAAATGGGCCGCCAAATGGGCCGGGTCGTTACAAAGTTCTCGCCGAATATTATTTATTTGAAAATAAAAGGTGGAAAAAAAAATCGAGTGGTGTTGATTAACAAAAAAAGAAAAGAAATAAAATAAAAAAATTTCGTAAATCTGAAAAACTCCCAAATTGGTGGTTGCACCAAATTTGAGCTTCTCCGCTCTGATACCACTTGTTGGATCGAGAAAACTGATAGAGGGGGGGGTGAATATCGGAAATCATTTTTCGGAAAGAACTTAGAGCAAGTACGCAGCGGAAATTAAGAAAATAAAGTCACACAGAGACACGTTCGATTTTACTTGGTTCGGAGCCTGTGTCGACTCCTACTCTAAGGCCCACGGTCGTTGACTGTTTACTTTGGGCAATTCTATATGAGGCGCAAATAGTTTACAAAAGATTATTACAGAATTCAGTACAGTAAACTTAAATAGCTCTTTTACCGACGTCCGAGGTAGATCCACTTTTTCGGAGCAGCAGGACGTCGTCGGCTCGAGTTGGAAGGATTCCGGGGCGAAGCGTGAGAGCAGAAGAGCGTAGAAGCGTTGATTGAAAGTTGATGTTGAAGCTTGGGGTCGAGGGCCCTTTATATAGGGCCTGGGGGCGCCCGGGACGTCGGGGGCGCCCCCCCACATGTCATTTGATCCGTCAATGTCTCGGTCAGCGTCTGATCCCTTTACCTTCGGGATTAGGTTTTACCGGGGCGCCCGGAGCGCTCGGGGCGCCCGGATTGACCGGGTCAAACTTCTATCTTCTGGCTTCGCGAGGGTGTGCTTCGGTACTTTGCTGTTGGGGGCGCCCGGGAGCAGCGGGGGCGCCCGGGAGCACGGGGGCGCCTGCAGGATGTACTGTCGAAGCGTGCTTTTTACTTGTGTGTTTTGTGTTCACCTTGGGGGCGCCCGGGATACTTCGGGCGCCCTGGTCAGCTATTGCCTCACTTCTTTGAGCCTCTCTGAGCTGCAGACACTCGTTCCTTCGGTCCTGCATCCAGGGTTAGTCCAAAACACAACAAAACATTAAGTGGTTAGTTTATACAGCCTTGGCTGTCTTGGTTCTGACTTTGGGTCTCCAAAATGGAACCCTAGGTCGAACCGACGCCTACTGTTCCCTCGACGGGGAACACGTCCTCACCTACTCCTCTCGGGAGAATGTACCTGATGCCAACCGCTCCTTTGGTTGGACTTTTGCCTGGCGGTCCTTTGCCAGGTCTTGGATACCGAGCTGTCCTTCGCCCGGTGCCTAGCTGTCCTTCGCTAGGGCTTTGTTTCCTGGCAGCCCTTCGCCAGTGCCTAGCAGTCCTTCGCTAGGGCTTTGTTTCCTGGCAGCCCTTGTAACGCCCGCTTTTTTTTTCTCCTAAAGCGGCGTTACGATGACATACTTAAGGCATGTAACATCATACTGCAGCGGAATAACTTAAACCTTACATATACATGCCCCTACTACCATCCCTCATACAATGACATGGAACTTAACATATGAACGTCATACTTAACATCATATCATAACATGCTTAACATCATACCATAAGGTTCATATCATATCATACTTGACATCTTATCGTAAAGTTCCATAAGTCACTAGTCGAGCATATAGGTAGCAAAAATAAAGTTCTTAGCATAAACGGTTAACACATTCGATTTCATGGGCCAAGTCACCATCACACACATATTTCAGGCCCTCCTGCTGCTTCCTCGTTATCCCTTTGCATGATCTGCGGTATAAGGAAAGAAGACTATAAGCACACAGGCTTAGTAAGACTCTTTCTTACTCACTAAAACATTCATCGTTCATCATCTCATAATGAGCACATGAACTTTAACATACTTGGTGCTCTACTTAAAACATAACATCTTAAATCACTTTAGCATGGCATGCACATAAACATGGTAAACCTTCTAAGCATGGCATAATTCATGACATAAATCATAAACATAGTAGCATGGCATCTTTCATGACATAAATCATAAACATAGTAGCATGACATCTTTCATGGCATAAATCATAATCATAAACATAGTAGCATGACATCTTTCATGGCATAAATCATAAACATAGTAGCATGACATCTTTCATGGCATGAATATAAACATAAGATATAAACCAACCTATATGGCATAAGCATAGGCATACATTCTAGGATATCATAAGAGCATCTTCTTACCATAATCATAACATGGATCATTCATTCTCATACATATCTTTTAACATGGAGCATAAGCATAATACGTCATTATCATAACATAATGCATAACATGTATGAATGCATGGGTGGAATGCATATACATAGGGATGCTTAACTTTTAAAACATACTTTGAAAATGCTTAAACATCATCATCATAACATTTGGGGTCCCCGGCTTGTACCACATACATACATCATAGCGCGCATCCCTAGTAAATCCGAGGTAGCTAGCCCCGACCTACTAGGGTAAGGACAGCATAGTCGGTAGTCCCCGAACCGAGGCGTTCTCAAGGAGCCCATCCCTGTTGCACAGCTCCGGTAGTGCCAGAACCGTGGACAGCTCCGGTAGTCCAGAACCGGGGCGTTCTTAAGGTGCCCATCCCTTGGACCCATACTTGGGTCCGGTACAAGCCCATTCATAAAGTAAAATACTTTGCATGCTTCATCATTCATAAGACATTCATAGCATACTTATCATGGCATCATTCTTATCAAGAACATAATCATAACATACTTGTCGTAACATCATTCTTATCATGCATAACCATGGCATATCATTCATAAACATGGCATATTATTCGTAAACATGGCATATCATTCATAACATGGCATATCATTCATAAGCATAGCATATCATGTATAACCATGGCCTATCATTTATAAACATAACATATCATTCGTAAGCATGACATATCATTCATAACATAGCATATCATTCATAAACATAAATCACATCTTACCATAGGGCCATTGGGACCCTTACTTGGAACAAATCTTTACTCTTATCCTATTAACCCTTATTGGCAGAAACCTATGATGTCCCATGGCCATGTGAAAATTCACACAATCACCATCCATCATCCTTATATCATGGCAACACATAAACATAAGTTGAAGTCAAAGACTCAACCCTAACCCTTGGGTCCTTGGGGTTGGCCGAACCATATGAGGCCTATAGGGTGTTCCAAAAATTCCCAAAATTTATACATAACTTCTAAACATCATCAGAGAACATTAAATAACATTATCATGATTTTTAGCATATTTATAGACATTTAAATCATGGTGGCCGAAACCCATAAACATAGGGACCTTGGTTTTGTCCCTTCCATATTGGCCGAAACCCTAGAGTGTCCTAGGGTACTCCAACAATTCCCAAAAATTTCACTTAACTTCCAAACATCATAAAGGAACACTAAATAACATTATCATGATTTTGAACATATTTTTAGACCTTTAAAACATGCTGGCCGAAACCCTTGAACTTAAAGTTCTGGGTTTTGCTTCCTTCATGTTGGCCGAAACTCTAGGGTGTCCTAGAGTACTCCAAAAATTCCCAAAAATTTTACTTAACTTCTATACATCATAAGGGAACACTAAATAACATTATTATGATTTTTAACATATTTTTAGACCTTTTAAACATTCTGGCCGAAACCCTTGAACTTAAAGTTCTGGGTTTTGCTTCCTTCATGTTGGCCGAAACTCTAGGGTGTCCTAGAGTACTCCAAAAATTCCCAAAAATTTTACTTAACTTCTATACATCATAAGGGAACACTAAATAACATTATCATGATTTTTAACATATTTTTAGACTTTTAAATCATGCTGGCCGAAATCCATAAACTTCAGGACCTTGGTTTTTCTTTCCTTTCAACATTACATCCAAGAACTAACCCATATATCCTGCTACAAATCATGGAAATCATAGATAACTATTATACCATAGGTGAGGGAGTCTTACCTTAGATTTCTTGATTTTTAGACCTTGGATGGAAAGAAGGAAGAAGACTTGACCACACCTAGCCCTTGGAAACTTGAGAAGACCTTAGATCTTGGAGGATGAGACTTTTTGTGAAGTTTTCTCAAGGGAGAAGTCCTCCTTGAGTGCTCGGCAAGAATGGAGAAGGAAGAGAGAAGCAAATGCAATTGATGGCATGAAGAATGAAACTCCCAAACCCCCTTATTAATCAACCATTAAAGTGGTGAATGAAGAGTTTTCCATGACCCTTCATCTTCTTCTACCATTTAACCACCATTCACTTCCTTTCCTCACAAGAATTCCTTGCTAGGTGAGTTGGTTAAGGCTTACATGATTGTACAAGAGGTCCAAGGTTTAATCCTTGGCTCATGCACATTTATTTTTATTTTTATTTCATTTATTTTATTATTTATTTTTTTATAATTCCGAAAATTCCCCTAAAATCATCCATAATTATGCCAATATTCCTAAATAAAATTCTTTTATATTTATATTAATTTTACCTAATTTATATTAATTTTACCTAATTAATACCTATTTTTAGAGCCCATTTAAAGCCCATTAGTACCAAATTCCTCAATTTAGATGGGAACGTTAGGCTAATACTTTCCCATAATCATGTTAATGTGCCCAAATAAATTCATATTTATATTTATACTAATTCTTCCTAAAAGTCCACCTATAATCATAGTACTAGGAAGCCCATATAAGGCCCATTAGCACTTGGTTTCCTCAATTTAAATGAGAAAACATGGATTTCCTAGGCCAATGTTCGTATTAATGCCTCTAGGTCATTCGGAAAATTATCTAGACATGCTTAATATTTTAATAAAATATTAAGAGAATTTTCCGGGTCGTTACAGCCCTTCGCCAGGTGCCTAGCAGCCCTTCGCTAGGACTTGGTTTCCTAGCAGCCCTTCGCCAGGTGCCTAGCAGTCCTTCGCTAGGACTTGGTTTCCTGGCAGCCCTTCGCCAAGTGCCTAGCAGCCCTTCGCCAGGTGCCTAGCAGCCCTTCGCTAGGACTTTTCCTGCACACTTAGTGAACATTGTCAGATCACAAATAAACTTAACTTTGAATCCTTTGCCAATATCAAAACAAGGTTCGATATGATGCTTCCTGCACCAACACCCCCCTCTATCAGTTCTCTCGATCCAACAAGTGGTATCAGAGCAGGGAAGTTCAAATTTGGTGCAACCACCAGTTTGAAAATTTTTCGGATTTGTTTAAATATTTTTTCGGTCGAATTTCTTCTAATATTTTTTTTCGAATTTCTTCTCATTAATCGAGGTTGGTGCAACACCCCTCGACGAATATTTTTTTTCCCACACTACTAATCCAAGACCAAGTCTTGGGATATTCTTTTTTTTGTTTGTTTCGTTTACATTTCAGATAAATGGCCATGCAAGAAGGCTTCAGCACCGCAAGACCACCTCTCTTCAATGGAGAAGACTTCTCCTACTGGAAGAGCAGAATGGAGGTCCACCTGAAAACTCAGGTGGACATGTGGATAATCATCCAGTCCGGACTAGAGATCCCCAAAAATGTTGAAGGAGTACCTCAAAGCTACACAGAGTGGGACACCGCTCTGAAACGGAGAATTGAAGCAGATGTAAAGGCGACCCAGACCCTCCAATGCGGCTTAACAAAAGAGGAGTTGAACCGGGTGGGTCCCTTCAACAGTGCCAAGGAGCTGTGGGGGAAACTGATCGAGCTGCATGAAGGAACATCAAACACTCGGATCAGCAAGAGAGATCTGCTCCTGAACAAGCTGTACACCATCAAAATGGCGGACAACGAAACAGCAGCTCAGCTTCACGCCCGAATCCAGGAACTGATGAACGGACTGCACACCATTGGTCAAAAGGTAGAAAACCGTGACTTAATAAGGTACGCTTTAAATGCTTTCCCTAGAAACACCTTGTGGGCATCTATGGTAGATGCATACAAGGTTTCAAGAGACCTTTCAAAAGTTAAATTAGATGAATTGTTCTCTGAATTAGAGTTACACGAACAGACTAACTGCAATTTGGCCGAGAAAGGTATTGCCTTTGTTGCAGGTACATATGGAAGGACAACAAAGAAAAAGCCTCAACCTGAACCCGAGTCTAACTCAGACTCAGACTCAGAAGACGAAGAAGGAGATAGACCTAAGCTGGTTCGACTGGCAAGACACTACTACAAGGAATTAAAGAACCAAACTAACAAACGAAGAGCCAGTAGAAGAAAGGATGAACCAGCTGAACCCGCAAACGAAAAGAACAAGCCCAACGTGACCTGCTACGAGTGCAAGAAGAAAGGTCACTACAAGACAGAGTGTCCGAACCTGAAGGAGACCAAAAAGAATAGAAGGAAGAAGAAGACACTTCAAGCAACGTGGGACGAGTCCTCCTCCGAAGAAGAAGAAGAGGTCCCACAATTGAACCTACTCGCACTAACCGCCTCAGAAGAAGTCCAAACCGAGTCAGAATCAGAACAGGACGATGACAGACTAACATTCTCAGAGGACGGCGAAATCAAGGTAAGTGGATTTACTAGAAGTCAATTAAACGAGTTAATATCTTATCTTTCTCGAGATTTGGCGAAAGCCAAACTCCGAATCGAATCCCTCCGACAGGAAGTAAAACTCCTGAAAGAGGAAGCTGATCCCAAACCCTTAACTGAGAAGCTTCAAGAAGGAACCCCTACTCAAGTTGAAAAACTTGAGAAAGAGAATTCCTCCATGAAAATTTAGGTTAAGGATCTTAGATTAGTTTTAGAACGATTTACTTCTGGGTCCAACAATCTTGACATGATTCTTGGAAAACAGAAATCGGTTCTAAATCGATCTGGACTAGGTTATAGAACCAAGTCTCGACAAAGATCCTACCTTGCTGTACTGAACCAGTTCAGACCTAAAGTTCAGGCATGGGTACCAAAACTATGCCTGAGCAATCAAACTGGATCAAACCAATATTGGATCCCCAAGGACAAGATTCATATCTTGCCAAACCATTACCGTGGCTTTAGTCCAGGGGGAGCCAAATTGAAAACAATAGTTATTATTAGATAAATTTCAATTCTTGCTTGCAATTTGCTTGGTTGCTTGTTTATTTAATTTCTGCAAGTTATCATGCTTAGATTTAGGAATGGTTAGTTTAAGGACCAAACCAACTTAACTGAAAATTGACAACATAGTATTGGGAGGAGGTGAGATGATAGTACGTTAGGGAAACTAATTCTAATAAGGACAAGTACACTTGGCCTCTTTAGACTGGTGAAACTAGCCGAAGCTACCAATCCAAGACCCAAACTAGTTAGACCAGAATTTTTCAAAGAATAATTTTGAAAATGAAATTTCATTGAAAGACTTTGTCAAGGAAAGGGTTGATGATCCAATAAGGCTACGGCCAAAGAAGGCCTAGTGCCTCGCCAAGACTTGGAAGCCAATCTCTGAAATTCAAATTCAAATTAGTCTTTGTAAAATTTAAATCTAACACAAATTTTTAGTTACTTGTAGACTTAAATATTTTTAAAAATAAATTCAACTGTTTTCAAAATTATTTAAGACTTTCAAAATAAATTATGTTTTTAAAAAAGTCTTTTATGAAAACCTGTCTCACAAAACCTATAAGACTAACGTGATTGAAAACCCTAGATTTGGGTGAGACAGATTAGGCTGTGAAAATCAATTTAGCTATTCCTGATTCTAATTGGATCCAAATCAACATAACTCTTTATGTGTATGAACATAAAGATTTGGACCAATGGATGTTGGATAGCGGTTGCTCCAGACACATGACTGGAGATAAATTGAAATTCACCAAACTCAAGCTCAAGAACCTAGGCTCTGTGGCATTTGGTAACAATGCCACACTCAAGGTAATTGGGTCAGGTAATATTGAACTCAAATCTAACTTTATTATTAAGAAAGTACTCTTGGGTCAGGTAGTTGTGTGATTCTGGTTATATAGTTACCTTTAACAATTCTAACTGCCTAATTAGAAATGTACAAGACTCAGAAATCATGCTTAAGGGCACTAGGAAAAATAATGTTTACACTATAAACCTTCCCCTAGTACCTAAATGCATGTTAACCCAGTTAGAACAATCAAACCTCTAGCATAGGAGACTAGGTCACACCAACCTAAGAACTATTTCAAAAATCACCCAACTTGGCTTAATTAAAGGTATTCCCAAGATTAAAAATCATGAAAACCTTATCTGTGAATCTTGCAATCAAGGTAAACAAACAAGATCTAATCACAAACTAATTCAATCTGATCTAACTCAAACCATACTTGAGCTCCTGTACCTTGACCTATTTGATTCACATGGAGCCAAGTCACTAAGCGGAAGCCGGTACTGCTTAGTAATAGTTGATGATTACTCTAGGTTTACCTGGGTTAGGTTTCTAAAGACCAAAGATGAAACCCTAAACCTACTTAATGAATTATGTAAATTAATTGAAAATCAAAACGATACTAAAATCAAAAGACTTAGGAGTGACCACGGGGAAGAATTTGAAAATCAACGGTTCGAGGAATTCTGTAAGGTAAATGGATATATACATGAATTTTCGTGTCCTAGAACCCCCCAACAAAATGGGATAGTCGAAAGGAAAAATAGAACACTACAGGAAGCCGCTAGGGCAATGATCAATGAATTTAACTTAGCAAACCAATATTGGGCAGAAGCAATTAGTACAGCTTGCTACATCCAAAATAGGGTCCTGATTAACATGCGACACAACAAAACACCCTATGAACTATATTACCATAGACTCCCAAATCTACACTACCTAAGGGTCTTTGGATGCAAAGTCCATATCCTAAACACCAAAGACTACTTAGGAAAATTCCAATCTAAATCAACCCCAGGCATCTTCTTAGGATACTCAACAACAAGTAGAGCCTATAGGGTTTACAACAACCAAACCAAGAAAATCGAAGAAACAACCAATCTAATATTTGATGAAGAAAGTAATTCAAACCAAATCTAACTTTGTCAAACACTGATCAAGAAGATAATCAACAAATTGGTGAATTCTTAATTGAACCTATAAACGAACTAACCATTGAACCAACTAGTGAATCAAATGAACCAATTATTGAACCAATAATTGAACCAGCTCAAAGAGTTGAATCAAATAGTGAACCAAACTGACCAGCTGGACCTGAGACTGACCCAAGTTCTAGAAAATCCAAGAAACCCAGACTCAGTCACCCAACTGATCAAATTGTGGGTGATCCAACTCTAGGAGTCAGGACTAGATCCTCCTATAGGAACCTTAGTCAAATAGCAATGATTTCAAAAATAGAACCTAAAACTATAGATGAAACCCTACCTGATCCTGATTGGATCATAGCTATGCAGGAAGAATTAGCCCAATTTGAGAGGAACCAAGTCTGGGAACTAGTGCCTAAACTTGCAGGCAAATCCATCATTGACACTAAGTGGGTTTTTAGGAATAAACTAAATGATCAAGGAGAAATAGTCAGAAATAAAGCCCGCCTAGTAGCTAAGAGATTCAGCCAAGTAGAAGGGTTTGATTACGACGAAACATATGCCCTAGTAGCTAGATTTGAGTCCATTAGGATGTTATTAGCCTTTGCATCCCATAAAGGATTTAAGTTATACCAAATGGATGTAAAGTCAGCCTTTCTAAATGGATTCATTAAAGAAGAAGTTTATGTAGGACAACCCCCTGGGTTTGAGGACTTAGAAAGACCTGACCACGTGTTCAAACTTACTAAAGCATTATATGGACTAAAACAAGCACCTAGGGTCTGGTATGAACGCTTGTCAACTTACTTAATCTCTAAAGAATTTAAACAAGGACAAATTGACTCAACCCTATTTATTAAAACCCTAGGAAAAGA
This sequence comes from Boesenbergia rotunda, assembly GCA_024364735.1. Lineage (NCBI taxonomy): Eukaryota > Viridiplantae > Streptophyta > Magnoliopsida > Zingiberales > Zingiberaceae > Boesenbergia > Boesenbergia rotunda. The sequence continues at coordinate 117,953 of JAGFNQ010001930.1, read as the reverse complement.
TATATTCATCACCCAAATTTACGTAGATGACATAATCTTTAGGTCCACCAACTCAAATTTCCTAAAAGAATTTGTTAAAATAATGGAAAATGAATTTGAAATGAGCTTAGTTGGTGAGCTTAACTTTTTCCTAGGATTACAAATTAAACAAACTAGGGATGGAAATTATGTCCATCAATCCAAATATGCTAAAGAGTTAATAAAGAAATTTAAAATGGATAACTCTAAAAGCATAAGTACCCCCATGACCACTAATATAAAGATAGACAGTGACCCTAATGGTAAACCAGTAGATATTAAACTCTATAGAAGTATGATAGGAAGTCTACTGTACCTTACAGCCAGCAGACCTGATATTCTTTTTGCTGTAGGGATGTGCGCTAGATACCAAACCTGTGCTAAGGAAACACACTTAGCAGCCCTAAAAAGAATACTTAGATCTATTAAGGGCACCCTAAATGTAGGAATTTGGTATCCTAAGACCTCAACCTTTGATTTGTCAGGATACTCGGATTCTGACTATGCTGGTTGTAAATTAGATAGAAAGAGCACAAGTGGAAGCTACCAATTGTTAGGAAATAGTCTAGTAAGTTGGTGCAGCAGAAAACAACACTGTGTAGCTCTATCCACAACTGAAGCTGAATACGTTGCCTTAGGAGAGTGTGTAGCACAACTTTTATCGATGATGCACACTCTTAAGAACTTTCAGCTCAATTACACCCAAACCTAAGTTTTTATTGACAATATAAGCTCAATTAATCTAACTAAAAATCCAATCCAACATTCAAGAACTAAACACATAGAAGTTAAGCACCATTTTGTAAGAGATCATGTAGCCAGGGGTGAGATAGTCCTTAAGCATGTAGACTCTAAATCTAACTTAGCTGACATATTCACCAAACCCCTACTTGAGTCTGAGTTCAGTTCACTAAGAAGGCAGTTAGGATTATGCTTGGTAGAATAGGTTTACTTTGCCTTTTGGTTTTTCTACTACTTCAGCCTTTAAAATTTTCAAATGTTTTTAAAATCAGTTGTTAATGTTTTCAAAATCAAATTTTACTTAGTTTTGACAATTTTAATTGTTTTTCGGACTTAGTTTTTATTTTCAAAAATACCCCTTTCAAAACTAAGGCTTTTTCGCAAATGGACTTAGCCTAGGCCCTAACCCTAAAACTGCATGCACCTATAGATTTAGAAACCAGCATCTTACAAGCACCTTAGGGTTCTTTTGATTGATAACCTAGAATGGGTTGAGATGCTTAGGTCTTTGCCTTAATTCATTATCCTGAATTGGGTCAGTACAGCAAAATAATGCAATTTATTATTTCGCTTTTATGCAATTTAATTCTGCTATATTTATTTGTTTTTGATATATGGCAAAGGGGGAGAGAAAGGAAAGGAGAGTTTAAAATTTTCTAAAATTTTTTATAAAATTTTCTCAAAATTTCAAACTCTATCCTTATTCAAAAAGTATTTCAAAACTTAAGTTCGCAAAATTTCCACCAAGTACTTAAGTTTTAAATTTTACTAAGTACTTAAGCTTTTCAAAAACTCTACTAAGTACTTATGTTTTTCAAAAAACTTTTCTAAGTACATTTTTTTAAGTACTTAAGCTTTTCAAATTTCACTAACTCAAAATTTTCAAAATGTTTTGAGTACTTTAAACTTAAGGCATCAAAATTCTCCTTAGTACTCAAGTTTTTCAAAAACCTTCTTAATTTTTCTAAGTATTTAAACATAAAATACACAACCAAACTTATTGGTTGTCGAAAATTATTCTAAGTAAAAATCCATTCTAAAACTTAGAATTTATTTTCAAAAACCCCATAAATTTTTGAAAAATCTAGGGGGAGATTCCTTCGAGGGGGAGGGAACAAAAATTAATTTTTACTTGCTCTGATTAAACTTAACTTTTTGAACAGGGTTGCCATAAATCAAAAAGGGGGAGATTGTTGGTGCAGAAAGCACCCAAGTCGAACCTGAGTTTTGATAATGGCAAAAGGGTTCAAAAGTTAAGTCTTATTTGTTATCTAATATGTTACTTAAGTGTGCAGGAAAAGTCCTAGCAAAGGACTGCTAGGCACTGGCGAAGGAATGCCAGGGCAAAAAGTCCTAGCGAAGGACTGTTAGGCACTGGCAAAGGAAACCCAGGGTAAAAAGTCCTAGCGAAGGACTGCTAGGCACTGGCGAAGGAAAGCCAGGGTAAAAAGTCCTAGCGAAGGACTGGTAGGCATTGGCGAAGGAATGCCAGGGTACTGAAGACCTGGTGAAGGAATGCTAGGCACCGGGTGAAGGACAACTTGGTATCCAAGACCTGGCGAAGGACTGCTAGGCAAAAGTCCAACCGGAGGAGCCGGTTGGCATCAGGTACATTGTCCCGAGAGGAGTAGGTGAGGACGTGTTCCCCGTCGAGGGAACAGTAGGCGTCGGTTCGACCTAGGGTTCCATTTTGGAGGCCCAAAGTCAGAACCAAGACAGCTAAGGCTGTATAAACTAACTTCTTATTGCTTTATGGTGTTTTGGAGTAACCCTGGATGCAGAACTGAAGGAACGAGTGTCTGCAGCTCAGAGAGCCTCAAAAGAGTGAGGCAACAGCTGACCAGGGCGCCCGGAGTGTCCCGGGCGCCCCCAAGGTGAACACCAAACACATAAAGCAGAGGCAGGCTTCGACAGCTCAAGGGCGGGGCGGCCCCGTGCTCTCGGGCGCCCCCGCTGCTCCCGAGCGCCCCCAGTGCAAGCCTTCGAAGCAGGCTCCAACGAAGCCAAGAGGATAAGAGTCTGACCCGATCAATGCGGGCGCCCCCAGCGTCCCGGGCGCCCCGGTCAAGATCTGATCCCGAGTTTGAAGGGATCAGAAGCTGACCGAGTTAAAGTCGGATTGACCGACACGTGGGGGGGGGCCCCTGACGTTCCGGGCGCCCCCAGGGCCTATAAAAGGGCCCTCGACCCCGAGGCTTCAAACAATCATTCCTTCCAATGCATACACTCTCTTCTGCTCCTGCGCTCTGCTCCGGAAACCTTCTGACTCAAGACTCAAGAGCCGACGATGTCCCGCTGCTCAGAAAAGACAACCTACATCAGACGTCGGTAAAAGAAGAGTTTTCTTTTTAAAGTTTACCTTGCCATACTTGTAAATTCAATCTTGTAAACTGATTTGAGCACTTATAGAATTGCCCGCAGAAAACGGTCAACGACCGTGGGCCTTGGAGTAGGAGTCGACCTAGGCTCCGAACCAAGTAAAACTACCGGTGTTCGCGATTATGTTTATTCCGCTGCATAATTTCTCTAATTCTAAAATCCGAACGTTTTCCGATATTCACCCCCCCTCTATCGGTTCTCTCGATCCAACACTTTATATAGTGGCCTCTCAATCGCCAAGTCTCCTTTTTCTTATGGAATAAATTTTCTATGACTTATTCCATCATGCCAAGTTTTATCATTTTTTAATTCATGATAAAAATCAACCAAGTCTCTTTTTTCTTATGGAATAAATTTTCTTATTATGGTAAATCAATCCATGATTGATTTTATAAAATAAAATAAACCAATCCATGGTTCATTTTAATTTCCATGAAAAATAAACCAAACCTTGGTTTATTATATAAAAATTTATATCATTCATAATTTTATAAAACAAACCACACTTGGTTTATTTTATAAATTGAGCCAAAACTTGGTTCTCTCCCTTTGTTGTGGTTGGCCAAGCAAAGAGGATGGATACCCTCTTTGGCCGGCCCATCCAAGCCACGGCCCAATGAATTAAACTTATTTAATTCATCTATTAAGTCTTCAAAAGACTTAGCCATTTTACGCTTCCGATGCGTCTCTGAAAATTTCATATTTGACTTATCGTTTGGCTTAACCAAACCTAATCTCCCTTGATTGGAAAATCCAATTTTCAACTCGTTTTAAATCCCTCGAATTACTCGTAGTGCGTGTGACTAAATAGGCTTTCGATTTATGTTGGCCGTCTATAATTAATCAATTATAGAACGATCATGAGTGACACCTAGTAGTACATCATGATCCCCAATTAATCGAAAGATCAACGGTTGACCTCAGAAACAATTCTGAAACCCTTCAGCAGCTATAATGAATCATGCCCCATTCCCTTCACCATCTTATACCCACTTGGTTCAGGACATGGTCTATGTATATCAGTCCCCACGAGGCTGACTACGTCACACCTAGCCCAAGTAACGTTTTCTCGTCCTACGGATTCTAATTACTCTCATGTATTTAAGAGATTCATACTTTGAACATGTCATGCTCTGGCCAGAGGCTTCAAGTAACAATTCGACGATAGGCCTTGGGTATACATCTCCTCGCAACGAGTGGTGAATCCTTTGTAGGCTGTTCATACATCTTCGGGCACTTCGGCTTATACCCAATCATCCTGGGTCCACACCTTCTTGGAGATGCTTGCTAGATGTCAAAGTATAAGTCTCCATGACCAAGATGACTTGAATACCGCAAGTCAAAGGAACATCACACTTAAGCTGCAGTAAGAACTTCATTGACATATCTATATGTAGACTACCATATGAAGTTTTACAGCCAGTCACTCCAATGAACTAGTTCCCTTAACTAGCATTCATGTTTGTCTCCGGACATCCCAATGTCACCAGCCAGTGAGAATCAGCTTATTAGAGAATAACTCATGCTAGTCTCAACAGAATTGATAGTGTCCGTATTTATCAATTCATCGACTAGGGACAATTTCAATACTTCACAATTGCACATGTAGAGATAATCACTGTAACACCCCAATTTTTACAATTTGAGTACCTGGGAATTGTTTAAAGTTCGGGACGAACTTTTTATAAGATGTGTAGGATTGTAACACCCCAAAATTTCACCATGAATAATATTGTGAATTCATTATGAAATAGTATGTGAATAATATTGTGAATTCATTATGAAATATTATGGGATTCATGAAGTATTATAGATTCATGAATATGAAATATTAAAAATATTATGAAATAATATTTATGGAATATTATGAAATATTATGAATTCATGAAATATTATTAATATTATGAAATTTCATGATAGGCTTGGCTTAAAGGGCTTTGATATGGATTAGTGCAAATTGTGATAAAAAGAAGAAGTAGAAGGGAGGAAGCAAGGATTGAACCTTGAACCTCCTAGTTGCACTCTCCATGTCTTAACCACTACACCAAGCATTGTTTCTTGTTGAGAGAATAAGAAACATGCTTGTTAAGCGTGTAATAGTGAAGAGACATGTCTTTTCATGAGAAAAGTATAAATAAGAGAGGGAAGAGGTGTGAGTAACTTCCTCTTCTTCTTCCTTTCTCTTCCCCACCGAAATTCCTTCTTCTCCTCTTCTCTTTTCCATTTTCGAAAAGTGCTTCCTAGGGTTCTAACCCTAGGGGATTGGAAGGAAGAAGACTCCCTAAAGGATCTTGCCCTCTATTAGGGCCAATGAGTCTAGAGAAGAAAAAGTAAGAGGAACCTTCACCTCTCCTTCAACCAAGGGTACCCTAAAGATCTAGGGAAGGTGAAATTCAAGCGAAAGGATGTAAGTATCCCCTCGCCTGCAGCATAATCGTTATTGTTTGATTTGTATGCTTCTTCTTATTGTTGTTTTTGAAAAGGAAACCTTCCTCCTTTATGAAACTTTCGGCCACCTCCATTTAATAGGTCTTGGTTACTTCTTATTGCATGAGGAGATCCCTATGAACTTAGGGTATGAATATATGTTGGTTTCCTTCATGTTGTGATAACAAAAAGTAGGGTTAGCCACCCTACAACTTTCGGCCAAGAGGAGGAAGGGTTAGGTTTTTGGGTTGTTTGCTATCCTATGATATGTCCATGATTAGTATTGTAGATAAAGTGTTTGTGTAAATGTTTGTGTGAAGATTGGATGTCAAAAACCTAGCCTACTCTACCCTACAAGTTTCGGCCAAAGGAGAATAGGCTAGGGTTTTTGGGTTGTTTGCTATCCTAGGATGTGTCCATGTCTAGTAGTGTAGACAAGGTGTTTGAATAAATGCTTGTGTGAAGGTTTAATTTCAAAACCCTAGTTTTCCTACCCTACACCATTCGGCCAAGGCATGAAATCTTAGGGTTTGTGAAGGTTAAATTATTTTATGTGATATGCTTATGTAAAATGATATGAGATGTATATGCATGTGATATTGAAAGGAAATGTTTGATTGGATTCCTTAGCATGTAACATTTGGCCAAGGCATGAAACATGAGGTTGTGAAGGACAACTTACCCTATGAGATTATGATTGTGTTTAGTAAGATCATATGCCTATATATGTGATGATTGTATGAGATGTACCCTAGGAGATATGCTTATGTTTGGGATGATGATATGTATATGCAAATGATGTTTAAATGGAATGTTGGATTAGGAAAATTGGAACTCTCCCTAGCCATGACTTTCGGCCAACCCGAGATTAGGGTTAAGGTGACTTGATTTTCTCCCATGGTGCATGCTATAGTATGATACATGATATATATATATATATATATATATATATATATATGTGGGATGTTGGTAGTGGATGTTTGATGTCAAAAACCTAATCTACCCTTACCCTTGAGTTTCGGCCAAGACCCTAGTTTTAGGGTTAGGAACCATTTGATTTACCCATGAAGCATGCTACCACTTCCTATGATATGAATATGATTTATGTGATCAACCTTGTCATATATAAGATATGTTTAAGGGGTTGAATTATGATCTATGTATGAGCATGCATTATAGCCATAGGGCACCCTTATGAAATGCATGCTTTATACTAGGCTAGTTATCATGATTATGGAGATCTATGTATGAGCATGCATTATAGCCCATGGGGCACCCTTATGAAATGCATGCTTTATACTAGGCTAGTTATCATGATTATGGATGCATACATATGCATAAGAATGAGCCTTGTAGGGCATGAACGAAGAAGGCTTAGGGCCTAAAGAATGCTTCCCTAGAAGGTTGGGACTAAGAGCATACTTTATGAAAATGAAGAACATGATAATTATTTTATTTTGTAATGGCTTGTACTATAGACTCTTAAAGAGAGTCAAATGATTATGATACTAGGCTGAAGGACTTTTGAGAAGGCCTAGTAAACCCTAGTGGTTCGGGATTAGCTACCTCGTTCCTATTCAGGGGCGCGCGCAAAACATGAAGTACAAGCCGGGCCCTAATGATTATGCTATGTTCAAGTATTATGTTTATATGTTTTCAAAGAAACCTTCCTATGAAGTTAATATGCTTAGATGTTTAACATGCTTAAACACTTACCATGCTTGAATGTGATTTATTCTCTTATCTTTCTATGATATCCGATTTTGCGAGTAGGACAGGATCCTTACTAAGCATTTGTGCTTACTAGTTTATGTGTTGTCTTATGCTGCAGATCAGGGTAAGGGACACTTAAACTAAAGGAAGAGGCAGGAGGGCTGAAGATGTGTGGGGTGGTGGCTCGGGAAATAAAGATCTTCATATCTACAATATTATGATTATGTTAACATTTCTTTAGTAATGAATGTTACACTTGGATCAACTCATATACTTGACTATATTATGAGTTGAACCTATCATGTTATAGGTTGGTTTTGAACAAGCATGCTTAGTACTTTGTTATTAGTACTTTAAGAAAGAAAAAAATTATACGAATGATAGTACGTGACCCCGCCCCGAGAGTAGATATAAGGGCGGGCGTCACAATCACTAGTTGTGAATTCATCACAAATTCTCTCATGCTGTGAATTGTATTGCGGACATTCAGTAAATGAGTTTAAGATCTCAATCAAATACATAAACATGTATACTCAAATAGTGAATATTCATTTATTAAAATAAATGATTACAATCATAAGGCGATTGCCTTAGGATATTTTTCTCATATCACTAACAAACTCCCACTTGGCCTAATGTCAATCGCTACGGTATCCAATACCACAGGCTCTAACATGACTCTCAAACTTGCTTTGAGGCAAGGCCATAGTTAAAGGATCCGCTAAATTCCTTTCAGTGGGAATTTTCTCAATTTGTATATCATTCCTACTTTTAATCTCTCTAATCAGATGATAGCGACGAAGTACATGTTTGGATCGCTGATGAGACCTTGGTTCCTTCGCTTGTGCAATAGCTCCATTGTTGTCGCAGTAAACCGGTATTGCCTCATCAATGGTTGGAACCACACCAAGTTCTGAGACAAACTTCTTGATCCAGACTGCTTCCTTTGCTGCTTCCGAAGCTGCAATATATTCCGCTTCCGTGGTAGAATCCGCTACGGTGTCTTGCTTGAAACTCTTCCAACTTATTGCGCCTCCATTCAAAATAAATATGTATCCGGACTGAGATTTAGAGTCATCCTTATCTGTCTGAAAACTGGCATCTGTATACCCACGTATTACCATATCACCTTCTCCATATATTAGGAACACATCCTTAGTTCTTCTTAAGTACTTGAGGATTGTCTTGACAGCCACCCAATGATCCATTCCTGGATCAGACTGGTATCTGCTTGTGACGCTCAGAGCATACGATACATCGGGCCTAGTACATAACATAACATACATGATAGATCCTATCGCGGATGCATAAGGAATCTTATTCATGAAAATCCTCTCGTCTTCTGTGCGTGGACACTTAGACTTCGAAAGGTTGATCCCATGCCTGATGGGAAGGTAACCTTTCTTGGATTCCGACATGCTAAACCTTTTTAGCACTCCGTCTATATATGTAGACAGCGAAAGACCAAGCAATCGTTTTGATCTATCTCTATAGATTCTAATCCCAAGGATATAGGTTGCTTCTCCCAGGTCTTTCATGGAGAAAGTTTTGGACAACCAAATTTTAACTGACTGAAAGACTGATATATCGTTTCCTATAAGTAATATGTCATCGACATATAACACTAGGAATACGACTGCACTCCCACTAACCTTCTTATACAACAAGGTTCGTCAGGATTTCGTGAGAAATCAAACTCTTTGATTGTCTCATCAAAACGGATGTTCCATCTCCTGGATGATTGCTTTAATCCATATATGGATCGTCGAAGCTTGCATACTTTGGTTTTATTAACCGATGTGAAACCTTCAGGTTGTGTCATGTATACATCCTCAAGCAGGTTTCCATTAAGGAAAGCTGTTTTCACATCCATTTGCCATATCTCATAATCATAATGAGTTGCTATGGCCAGGAGCATCCGAATGGATTTAAGCATAGCTACTGGCGAATAGGTTTCGTCATAATCAATTCCTTGTTTCTAACGATATCCTTTTGCCACTAATCTAGCCATAAAGGTAACAACATTACCTTCCATGTCGGTTTTCTTCTTGAAAACCCACTTGCACCCTATGGGCTTAATCCCTTCAGGTGGGTTAACCAAGTCCCATACTTGATTTTCGTACATGGAATCCATTTCCGACTTCATGGCTTCAAGCCATTTATCCCTTTCTGTATTTTTCAGAACTTCTTCATAACTGATAGGTTCGTCATCGTTAATGAGTAACACGTCGTTCGATTCACTTATGAGAAATCCGTATCTCTCTGGAATATTGCATGTCCTATCAGACATATGAAGAAGTGGTGTTGTTTTAGGTTCAACTGATAGCTCATCATTATGAGTTATTGGTTGTGGGTCTAGACTAGGTGTCTCTGTAATGTCTATTGGAGTTTCTTGAACTTCTTCAAGTTCAATGCTACTCCCACTATTTTCTTGTAAAAGAAATTCTTTTTCTAGAAATACAACATGCCTTGAAACAAACACCTTTTGTTCCAAGGGATGATAGAATTGGTAACCTTTCGTTTCCTTAGGGTATCCAATAAATAGACATTTATCAGACTTAGCATCCAATTTGTCTGATACAGTCCGCTTTACATAAGCAGGACAACCTCATATCTTTAGGTGAGATAAATGAGGTTTCTTACTATTCCACGTCTCATATGGAGTAGTAGAGACTACCTTGGTCGGGACTCTGTTTAGTAAGTAAACAGCTATCTTAAGCGCATAGCCCCAAAAGGATTTTGGAAGAGTTGCATGATTCATCATAGATCTAACCATGTCCATCAAGGTTCGGTTACGCCTCTCAGATACACCATTATGCTGTGGTGTATATGGCGGAGTCCATTGAGACAATATCCCATAGTCCCTAAGATAATCTAGAAACTCTTGACTTAAGTATTCACCACCCCGATCGGATCGAAGTATCTTAATACTTTTGCCAAGCTGTTTCTCTACTTCACTTCTGAACTCCTTGAATTTCTTAAAAGCTTCAGATTTATGTTTATTAAGAACACATACCCGAATCGTGAGTGATCATCGATAAAGATAATGAAGTAGCTATAGCCTCCTTGTGCAAGAGTTGACATTAGTCCACATACATCAGTATGTATTAGACCAAGCAATTCTCCCACTAGTTTACCTTTTTCGGAAAAGGGTAATTTGGTCATCTTGCCTTTTAAGCATGATTCGCATGTATCAAATGAACCAGGTTCAAATGAATCTAGAATTCCACATCGGTGTAATTTGGTCATGCGTTTCTTGCTTACATGGCCAAGACGACAATGTCACATATAGGAGTCTATTTGATTATCTATTCGAGCACGTTTGTTGCTAACTTCGATATTGAAAATGTCACCGGATAAATCTAACGTGTAGATACCATTGCATAATGTTCCGATCCCATAAAGAACACTATTTAAAGTTATGTAACAACAATTGTTACTAAAAGTTAAATGATAACCCTTTTCATTCAAGCATCAAATAGATACAATGTTCTTTATTAACGAAGGAACAAAATAACAATTATCCAATTCTAAGACAAGTCCAGTAGGGAGCTTTAGCAAATATGTTCCGATGGCAACAGCAGCAATCTTTGCTCCATTTCCAACCCACAAATTCGCTTCTCCCTTGACGAGTCTTCTTCTATTTCTTAGCCCCTGTATGTCATTACATATATGTGAGCTACACCCAGTATCAAGTACCCAGGTATACGAGGAAATAGAGTGACATTCAAAAACGAAGATACCTGAAGAGGATGGGGCATCGGATTGTTAGAGATTCTAGGCCGCAAAAACCGCTTTTTGTGTTGCGGAAACCCCAGAATTTCGGCCACGGATCCGTGCGAACTTATAAAATATAATACGAGTACAAGTTTAATTACTAGATCTTCACTAGATCTACATGATAGGGTAGTTACCTTTGTAGCGTAGCCCTTCGCTTTCCCGCTCGTCCAAATGATGCCGGATCTCGTAGAGTATCAAAATAGATACTCCTCTAGAAGTATCCACACAGACAAAAACACCTTGAAGAATCGGTTGTGCTAGCAACCGTATCACAACTCTTTGTGAGAGGAAAGAGCAAAAAGGAAGAGGAAAGCACACCCAAAAAGAAACTCTCGCACAAGAGGCGTTCCTCCCCTTTTTATTTGTCTCCACGCAACCACCGCGAACACAAATAGCCCCCAATTAATGCATGATTAATTCACCAATTAATCATCATTAATTCTTGCCATAACCACGTCCCCAATTAATGCAAGATTAATTAATTAATTAATCACCATTAATTCTTGCCGTTTACATCATGCATGCTTGCATGTGTCTAGCTAAATTCAAGTTCAACTTGAGTCTAACTCAAGTACATGTAACTTGAGTCCAGCTTGCATGTGGTTAGATTAATCCAAGTTCAACTTGAGTCTAACTCAAGTAGATACAACTTGAGTCCAACTCAAGTGTGGTTGCATGTGGTTAGATTAATCCAGGGTTTATCCAGCCATATGGCTTAATTTGAGTGTAACTCAAATCCAATTTGAGTTTAATCCAAATACAACTTGAGTCTAACCCAAGTCTTGGTCATCCAATGCTCATTTGTTCTTAACTAAAAGAACTCATCTCCAAATATAATGTCCTTTTGTGTGTGACCCTATAGGTTCTTGTAACGTTGGCAATGTCTCCAAACACTTTTAGAGACATAAGCAATGAGCGGTATCTAGCAACACATCATTGCTACCCAAGTTACAAGAATGTTGAGATCCAACATCACCTTGTGACTAATAATTGTGACTCTCACAATATATGATAATGTCCCTTTATCCTTGATATCTAGATTGATTCAATTGAGGCATAGACCGTGTCATCCTCGAATCAACCTATATCTTGAACTCCAAGTAGACTCACACTTATCAAATGAGTTCAATATCTCATATTGACTCATTTGGGCATGGCCATGCACTTTGTGGTCTCACTCTATCAAGAATACGATATCGCTCCCGTCATATAGGAGGGATAGATCCCATCTACATCACTCATATCCCTCTCCATAATTTGTTACATACCCAGTAATCGCCTTTATAGTCCACCCATTTACGAGTGACGTTTGACGAAGCTAAAGTATGTAACTCCTTATGTAGGAATCCATGGTGACTTCAGGTCCAAGGACTAATAGTCATACTAATAGCCACATGAGAAAGTATATGACACTCATATAACGATCCATGATACTTTCTCATGGCGGGTCATTCAATATACATTCTCTAATGCATACCCATGTGTCAACTTGATATCTCTATATCCATGACTTATGAGATCAAGTCATCATGTTGACCTACATGCTAGTCTCTACGTATTAACATTGTCCCTGAATGTTAATACTCGACTAGGAATAATTTAGAGTAGTGTTCTCTATATCATCTCACTATCGATTCAACCAATCGATTGATATAGATAAGAACCTTCTACTCAAGGACATTATTATACTTAGCTATTTGGCACAAATACACGTAAGTATAATAACCATAAAACATGCCTTTATTTATACATAGGAATATGATACAAATTAGTCCATACAATCATCACATGATCGGCTCTAGGGCTCTCACCAACAATCTCCCACTAGCACTAGTGCCAATCACTGTAGTATCTAATACCCAATGATCTAGTGTGACCATCATGCTTTGTCTGTGCCAAAGCCTTGGTCAGGGGATCTGCGACATTCGCCTCTGTGGGTACTCTGCATATCTTCACATCTCCTCTATCGATGATCTCTCGAATGAGATGGAAGCGCCGTAGTATATGTTTGGTCCGCTGGTGTGAGCGAGGTTCCTTAGCCTGCGCAATAGCTCCATTATTGTCACAATAGAGCTCTATGGGATCTGCAATGCTAGGAACCACCCCAAGCTCTGCAACGAACTTGCGGATCCAAACTGCCTCCTTTGCTGCCTCTGATGCAGCAATATACTCAGCCTCTGTTGTAGAATCAGCAACTGTGTCCTGCTTCGAACTCTTCCAGCTCACAGCGCCGCCATTCAGACAAAACACGAACCCTGACTGCGACCGATAATCATCCTGGTCGGTTTGGAAGCTGGCATCACTGTAACCCTTTACAGATAGCTCCTCTGAGCCTCCAAATATCAAGAAATATTCTTTAGTCCTTCTCAAGTACTTAAGAATATTCTTGACCGCTATCCAGTGACGCTCACCTGGATCTGACTGGTATCTGCTCGTCATGCTCAAAGCATACGAGACATCAGGACGAGTACATAGCATGGCGTACATGATAGATCCTATGGCCGAAGCATAAGGGATCTGATGCATGCGGTCTCTCTCCTCTCTAGAAGAGGGACTTTGAGTCTTCGAAAGACTCACACCATGTGACATAGGCAGAAATCCCTTCTTGGAATTCTGCATGGCAAACCGAAGTAATACCTTGTCAATGTATGTACTCTGACTAAGACCAAGCAATCTCTTAGATCTATCTCTATAGATCTTGATGCCTAGAATACAGGCTGCTTCACCTAAGTCCTTCATTGAGAAGCAATTCCCTAACCAAGTCTTGACAGACTGGAGTATAGGGATATCATTCCCAATGAGTAGTATGTCATCCACATACAATATGAGGAAGACAACTGTAGTTCCCTCAACCCTCTTGTAGACACAAGGTTCATCTTCATTCTTGATGAAACCAAACTGTTTGATCGCATCATCGAATCTAAGATTCCAGCTCCGAGAAGCTTGCTTTAGTCCATAAATGGACCTATGCAGCTTGCATACTTTACTAGTATGCTTTGGATCTACAAAACCCTCAGGTTGTGTCATGTACACATCCTCGAGTAGGTTCCCATTCAGGAACGCGGTTTTGACATCCATTTGCCAGATTTCATAATCGTGGTATGCTGCAATAGCAAGCATGATCCGAATAGACTTGAACATAGCAACTGGAGAAAAAGTTTCATCATAGTCAATACCATGAATCTGCTTGAAACCCTTAGCTACCAGTCTACCCTTATAGGTATGCGTATGTCCATCCATGTCAGTCTTTCTCTTAAAGACCCACTTACACCCAATGGGTTTTACCCCTTCAGGTGGATCAACCAAAGTCCAAACTTGGTTGGTGTATATGGACTCCATCTCGGATCTCATGGCTTCTAGCCATTTCTCAGAATCTGGGCTCATCACAGCTTCCTGATAGGTGGTAGGCTCATTCTCAATGAACATAACCTCATTGTCATCAGACAAGAGAAATGAGTATCTCTCAGGTTGATGACGTATCCTACCAGACCTGCGAAGAGGTTGGTCTACTTGAACAGGTTGTTGTTCCACAACACCTTGTGTAACAACATCATCATCCTCAACACTTTGTGGTTCTTGTTCAACCTCCATCAAGGCCTTAGTGCTAGGATCCATATCTTGAACTTCTTCAAGATCGAACTTACTCCCACTAGTTTTTCTAGAAACAAAGTCCCTTTCTAGAAAAACCCCAGTCTTCGCCACAAACACTTTGTGCTGACTGGGAATGTAGAAGTAATATCCCTTCGTTTCCTTGGGATATCCTACAAAATAGCACTTATCAGATTTGGGTCCCAGTTTGTCTGAGACTTGACGTCGAACGTAAGCCTCACAACCCCAAATCCTCATAAAAGACATCTGGGGACTCTTCCCAGTCCATATCTGATATGGTGTCTTTACTACAGCCTTTGATGGAACACGGTTAAGAGTGAAGGCTGCCGTGTCCAGAGCATATCCCCAAAAGGATATAGGAAGATCTGTGTGACTCATCATGGATCGCACCATATCTAATAGGGTACGATTCCTCCTTTCGGACACACCATTCCATTGTGGTGTTCCAGGAGGAGTGAGTTGGGATAGAATCCCACACTCAGCTAGATAGTCACCGAACTCATGGCTGAGGTATTCTCCACCTCGATCTGATCGAAGTATTTTAATACTCTTGCCAAGCTGGTTTTGTACTTCATTCTTGAATTCTTTGAACTTTTCAAAGGATTCTGACTTATGTGTCATCAAGTACACATAACCATATCTACTGAAATCATCAGTAAATGTAATGAAGTACCTATAACCGCCTCTGGCAGCAACATTGAAAGGGCCACATACATCGCTATGTATAAGACCTAACAAATCGGTTGCTCTTTCGCTGTGTCCACTAAATGGAGTCTTGGTCATCTTGCCAAGAAGGCAAGACTCGCATGTCTCAAATGATTCAAAATCAAATGAGTCCAGCAAACCATCTCTATGGAGCTGGGATAGGCGACTCTCATTTATATGGCCTAAGCGACAGTGCCAGATATAGGTTTGGTTCAAGTCATTAGACTTGAGCCTTTTGGTATTTATGTTATAGATAGGGTTTTCTAAGTCTAGAAGATAGAGTCCGTTCATCAGAGGTGCACTACAATAGAACATTTCATTTAAATAAACTGAACAACATTTGTTCTTTATTATAAACGAAAATCCTTTCTTGTCTAAACAAGAAACAGAAACTATGTTCTTAGTCAGAGCAGGCACATAATAACAATCATCTAACTCTAGTACAAGCCCAGAGGGCAGAGATAGCATATAAACTCCTGTAGCAACAGCAGCAACTCTTGCTCCATTGCCAACTCGTAGGTCCACCTCGCCCTTTGTCAATGCCCTGCTATTTCTCAGCGCCTGCACATTAGTACAAATGTGAGAAGCACATCCGGTATCTAATACCCATGATGTAGAAATAGACAAATTGACTTCTATAACATGAATACCTGAAGTAGAAGTCTGACTTCTCTTCTTCTGGAGATCTTCCATGTATTTCTTGCAGTTCCGCTTCCAGTGTCCGGTCTCACCGCAGTGGAAGCAGGTAGCATCCTTGGCAACCCCTCCTTTGGGTTTCAGTGCTTTGCCCTTGCCCTTGCCCTTGGCTTGAGACTTTCCCTTGCCTTTGGGCTTGCCCTTACCTTTGTCCTTCTGCACCATCAAAATGGGCTTGGCCTTCTTAAGATTGAGCTCAGCAGTTCTCAACATGCTGAGCATCTCAGGCAGGGGCTTGTCAATTTCGTTCATGTTCCAGTTCATGACAAATTGACTATAACTTTCGGGTAGGGACTGCAAGATCAAGTCTGTGGCCAGCTCTTGGCCCAGTGGGAATCCCAATCTCTGTAGATTCTCTATGTACCCAATCATCTTGAGTACATAGGGACCTACGGGAGTCCCTTCTTGCATCTTGCACTGAAACAGTGCCTTAGAGATCTCAAATCTCTCGTGCCTTGCTTGTCCTTGATACAGTTGACGCAGATGCTCAACCATATCGAAAGCATCCATTAACTCATGTTGCTTCTGAAGCTCAGAGTTCATGGTTGCGAGCATAAGGCATGACACATCTAATGCGTCATCTTGATGCTTCTTGTGAGCATCACGGTCAGCTCGCGTGGCACTGGCAGGAGGTGCCTCGGGAATAGACTGCTCCAGAACGTACAGTTTACGTTCTTGCTTGAGAACTATTCTCAAGTTCCTGTACCAGTCCAGGAAGTTTGCTCCGTTGAGCTTGTCCTTCTCAAGGACAGAACGCAGAGAGAGAGTGTTTGTATTCGATGTCATGGCGATCTACAATATATAGAAATGCAGAAAATAAATTATCACATTCCAACTATCATTTAATTAGGCCTTTAATTAAACGATTCTCCCACTAAATTATAGAAATTTTGTAGAATCAAGTCATAGATGTGGTCAAACCACACTACAAGATTCTATCTAATTTAACTATAATATAGTGGGACAAGATCCACATCATACTAAGCCTTGAGTTAGCTTTGGCTAAATCGCCCAAGACTTAGTACGATCGGTAGGTAACAATTTACCGATTACATCTCTATGCAACTCTTGTTTATAGGATTAAAATTTACATTTAAAGAAAAACTTGAGTTAGCTTTGGCTAAATCGCCCAAGTTTTAATATAAATGCGATTTTTATCCTACCTTTCCAACGATTGGAATATGCCTATAGTTGGACTCGATCCGACCGAGTTAACTAGTTTCACTCAATCTGATTGAGTTTGTTCTCACCCAAGCTTTGATAGGCGGGACCAAGGTTGTCCCTCCGCACCCTACCAAGATAATATGTGCTGCTCTGCTTTGGCAGATTCAACAGCAACATGTGATCGAGGTAGTGATGGGTATCATCGCTTGTTAGGCATTTCGAGAATGAGTTGATTTGAATTAGATCGAATCTAATCGCAAGAGAGAGGGTGTATCATATACACAAGGCTCTAATTATTTTACTCTAGCATGCATCACATACAAGCAAATAATAAAATAATTTAATTTGTGATTGGATCATGGCCCTACTACGATCTTCTCAAGCCAATGAGAAGATCGGACGGTCAACCTAGGGTTTCGCTTCTCCAAGCTTCTCCTTTGACCGCCACGTGTCGTCGGCTCCCTCCATAACTCCTTCTTCGGATAGACCGCCCACCGTCTTTGTAGCGCATATTACAAAAATAAGAAAATACAGAAATAAAATAAAAGAAGCCAACGCGCAGGTTGCATACACTATACAACACGCACAACCACAAAAACGGCACGCAGGCCGCATTATGAATTACAACACATTCCAATCATATTGGGTTTTATTGGGCCATGATCATCACAAATCCATACATAATTCCAAATTATCTATCTCTCCTTATCAGTCACGGATCTGTTGCTGCTGCCGATCCGTGATCTTGTACACGGTTCGCACGTGGCTCTGATACCACTGTTAGAGATTCTAGGCCGCAAAAACCGCTTTTTGCGTTGCGGAAACCCCAGAATTTCGGCCACGGATCCGTGCGAACTTATAAAATATAATACGAGTACAAGTTTAATTACTAGATCTACACTAGATCTACATGATAGGGTAGTTACCTTTGTAGCGTAGCCCTTCGCTTTCCCGCTCGTCCAAATGATGCCGGATCTCGTAGAGTATCAAAATAGATACTCCTCTAGAAGTATCCACACAGACAAAAACACCTTGAAGAATCGGTTGTGCTAGCAACCGTATCACAACTCTTTGTGAGAGGAAAGAGCAAAAAGGAAGAGGAAAGCACACCCAAAAGAAACTTATCACACAAGAGGCGTTCCTCCCCTCTTTTCATTTGTCTCCACGCAACCACCGCGAACACAAATAGCCCCCAATTAATGCATGATTAATTCACCAATTAATCATCATTAATTCTTGCCATAACCACGTCCCCAATTAATGCAAGATTAATTAATTAATTAATCACCATTAATTCTTGCCGTTTACATCATGCATGCTTGCATGTGTCTAGCTAAATTCAAGTTCAACTTGAGTCTAACTCAAGTACATGTAACTTGAGTCCAGCTTGCATGTGGTTAGATTAATCCAAGTTCAACTTGAGTCTAACTCAAGTAGATACAACTTGAGTCCAACTCAAGTGTGGTTGCATGTGGTTAGATTAATCCAGGGTTTATCCAGCCATATGGCTTAATTTGAGTGTAACTCAAATCCAATTTGAGTTTAATCCAAATACAACTTGAGTCTAACCCAAGTCTTGGTCATCCAATGCTCATTTGTTCTTAACTAAAAGAACTCATCTCCAAATATAATGTCCTTTTGTGTGTGACCCTATAGGTTCTTGTAACGTTGGCAATGTCTCCAAACACTTTTAGAGACATAAGCAATGAGCGGTATCTAGCAACACATCATTGCTACCCAAGTTACAAGAATGTTGAGATCCAACATCACCTTGTGACTAATAATTGTGACTCTCACAATATATGATAATGTCCCTTTATCCTTGATATCTAGATTGATTCAATTGAGGCATAGACCGTGTCATCCTCGAATCAACCTATATCTTGAACTCCAAGTAGACTCACACTTATCAAATGAGTTCAATATCTCATATTGACTCATTTGGCATGGCCATGCACTTTGTGGTCTCACTCTATCAAGAATACGATATCGCTCCCGTCATATAGGGAGGGATAGATCCCATCTACATCACTCATATCCCTCTCCATAATTTGTTACATACCCAGTAATCGCCTTTATAGTCCACCCATTTACGAGTGACGTTTGACGAAGCTAAAGTATGTAACTCCTTATGTAGGAATCCATGGTGACTTCAGGTCCAAGGACTA
>JAGFNQ010001930.1:71655-97281 GCA_024364735.1 Boesenbergia rotunda | reverse complement strand
ACTGGAGAAAAAGTTTCATCATAGTCAATACCATGAATCTGCTTGAAACCCTTAGCTACCAGTCTACCCTTATAGGTATGCGTAGTCCTCCCATGTCAGTCTTTCTCTTAAAGACCCACTTACACCCAATGGGTTTTACCCCTTCAGGTGGATCAACCAAGGTCCAAACTTGGTTGGTGTACATGGATCCATCTCGGATCTCATGGCTCAAGCCATTTCTCAGAATCTGGGCTCATCACAGCTTCCTGATAGGTGGTTAGGCTCATTCTCAATGAACATAACCTCATTGTCATCAGACAAGAGAAATGTGTATCTCTCAGGTTGATGACGTATCCTACCAGACCTGCGAAGAGGTTGGTCTACTTGAACAGGTTGTTGTTCCACAACACCTTGTGTAACACATCATCATCCTCAACACTTGTGGTTCTTGTTCAACCTCCATCAAGGCCTTAGTGCTAGGATCCATATCTTGAACTTCTTCAAGATCGAACTTACTCCCACTAGTTTTTCTAGAAACAAAGTCCCTTTCTAGAAAAACCCCAGTCTTCGCCACAAACACTTTGTGCTGACTGGGAATGTAGAAGTAATATCCCTTCGTTTCCTTGGGATATCCTACAAATAGCACTTATCAGATTTGGGTCCCAGTTTGTCTGAGACTTGACGTCGAACGTAAGCCTCACAACCCCAAATCCTCATAAAAGACATCTGGGGACTCTTCCCAGTCCATATCTGATATGGTGTCTTTACTACAGCCTTTGATGGAACACGGTTAAGAGTGAAGGCTGCCGTGTCCAGAGCATATCCCCAAAAGGATATAGGAAGATCTGTGTGACTCATCATGGATCGCACCATATCTAATAGGGTACGATTCCTCCTTTCGGACACACCATTCCATTGTGGTGTTCCAGGAGGAGTGAGTTGGGATAGAATCCCACACTCAGCTAGATAGTCACCGAACTCATGGCTGAGGTATTCTCCACCTCGATCTGATCGAAGTATTTTAATACTCTTGCCAAGCTGGTTTTGTACTTCATTCTTGAATTCTTTGAACTTTTCAAAGGATTCTGACTTATGTGTCATCAAGTACACATAACCATATCTACTGAAATCATCAGTAAATGTAATGAAGTACCTATAACCGCCTCTGGCAGCAACATTGAAAGGGCCACATACATCGCTATGTATAAGACCTAACAAATCGGTTGCTCTTTCGCTGTGTCCACTAAATGGAGTCTTGGTCATCTTGCCAAGAAGGCAAGACTCGCATGTCTCAAATGATTCAAAATCAAATGAGTTCAGCAAACCATCTCTATGGAGCTGGGATAGGCGACTCTCATTTATATGGCCTAAGCGACAGTGCCAGATATAGGTTTGGTTCAAGTCATTAGACTTGAGCCTTTTGGTATTTATGTTATAGATAGGGTTTTCTAAGTCTAGAAGATAGAGTCCGTTCATCAGAGGTGCACTACAATAGAACATTTCATTTAAATAAACTGAACAACATTTGTTCTTTATTATAAACGAAAATCCTTTCTTGTCTAAACAAGAAACAGAAACTATGTTCTTAGTCAGAGCAGGCACATAATAACAATCATCTAACTCTAGTACAAGCCCAGAGGGCAGAGATAGCATATAAACTCCTGTAGCAACAGCAGCAACTCTTGCTCCATTGCCAACTCGTAGGTCCACCTCGCCCTTTGTCAATGCCCTGCTATTTCTCAGCGCCTGCACATTAGTACAAATGTGAGAAGCACATCCGGTATCTAATACCCATGATGTAGAAATAGACAAATTGACTTCTATAACATGAATACCTGAAGTAGAAGTCTGACTTCTCTTCTTCTGGAGATCTTCCATGTATTTCTTGCAGTTCCGCTTCCAGTGTCCGGTCTCACCGCAGTGGAAGCAGGTAGCATCCTTGGCAACCCCTCCTTTGGGTTTCAGTGCTTTGCCCTTGCCCTTGCCCTTGGCTTGAGACTTTCCCTTGCCTTTGGGCTTGCCCTTACCTTTGTCCTTCTGCACCATCAAAATGGGCTTGGCCTTCTTAAGATTGAGCTCAGCAGTTCTCAACATGCTGAGCATCTCAGGCAGGGGCTTGTCAATTTCGTTCATGTTCCAGTTCATGACAAATTGACTATAACTTTCGGGTAGGGACTGCAAGATCAAGTCTGTGGCCAGCTCTTGGCCCAGTGGGAATCCCAATCTCTGTAGATTCTCTATGTACCCAATCATCTTGAGTACATA
Source organism: Boesenbergia rotunda (assembly GCA_024364735.1). NCBI lineage: Eukaryota > Viridiplantae > Streptophyta > Magnoliopsida > Zingiberales > Zingiberaceae > Boesenbergia > Boesenbergia rotunda. The sequence continues at coordinate 95,037 of JAGFNQ010001930.1, read as the reverse complement.
GGGACCTACGGGAGTCCCTTCTTGCATCTTGCACTGAAACAGTGCCTTAGAGATCTCAAATCTCTCGTGCCTTGCTTGTCCTTGATACAGTTGACGCAGATGCTCAACCATATCGAAAGCATCCATTAACTCATGTTGCTTCTGAAGCTCAGAGTTCATGGTTGCGAGCATAAGGCATGACACATCTAATGCGTCATCTTGATGCTTCTTGTGAGCATCACGGTCAGCTCGCGTGGCACTGGCAGGAGGTGCCTCGGGAATAGACTGCTCCAGAACGTACAGTTTACGTTCTTGCTTGAGAACTATTCTCAAGTTCCTGTACCAGTCCAGGAAGTTTGCTCCGTTGAGCTTGTCCTTCTCAAGGACAGAACGCAGAGAGAGAGTGTTTGTATTCGATGTCATGGCGATCTACAATATATAGAAATGCAGAAAATAAATTATCACATTCCAACTATCATTTAATTAGGCCTTTAATTAAACGATTCTCCCACTAAATTATAGAAATTTTGTAGAATCAAGTCATAGATGTGGTCAAACCACACTACAAGATTCTATCTAATTTAACTATAATATAGTGGGACAAGATCCACATCATACTAAGCCTTGAGTTAGCTTTGGCTAAATCGCCCAAGACTTAGTACGATCGGTAGGTAACAATTTACCGATTACATCTCTATGCAACTCTTGTTTATAGGATAAAAATTTACATTTAAAGAAAAACTTGAGTTAGCTTTGGCTAAATCGCCCAAGTTTTAATATAAATGCGATTTTTTATCCTACCTTTCCAACGATTGGAATATGCCTATAGTTGGACTCGATCTGACCGAGTTAACTAGTTTCACTCAATCTGATTGAGTTTGTTCTCACCCAAGCTTTGATAGGCGGGACCAAGGTTGTCCCTCCGCACCCTACCAAGATAATATGTGCTGCTCTGCTTTGGCAGATTCAACAGCAACATGTGATCGAGGTAGTGATGGGTATCATCGCTTGTTAGGCATTTCGAGAATGAGTTGATTTGAATTAGATCGAATCTAATCGCAAGAGAGAGTGTATCATATACACAAGGCTCTAATTATTTTACTCTAGCATGCATCACATACAAGCAAATAATAAAATAATTTAATTTGTGATTGGATCATGGCCCTACTACGATCTTCTCAAGCCAATGAGAAGATCGGACGGTCAACCTAGGGTTTCGCTTCTCCAAGCTTCTCCTTTGACCGCCACGTGTCGTCGGCTCCCTCCATAACTCCTTCTTCGGATAGACTGCCCACCGTCTTTGTAGCGTATGTTACAAAAATAAGAAACTACAGAAATAAAATAAAAGAAGCCAACGCGCAGGTTGCATACACTATACAACACGCACAACCACAAAAACGGCACGCAGGCCGCATTATGAATTACAACACATTCCAATCATATTGGGTTTTATTGGGCCATGATCATCACAAATCCATACATAATTCCAAATTATCTATCTCTCCTTATCAGTCACGGATCTGTTGCTGCTGCCGATCCGTGATCTTGTACACGGTTCGCACGTGGCTCTGATACCACTGTTAGAGATTCTAGGCCGCAAAAACCGCTTTTTGCGTTGCGGAAACCCCAGAATTTCGGCCACGGATCCGTGCGAACTTATAAAATATAATACGAGTACAAGTTTAATTACTAGATCTACACTAGATCTACATGATAGGGTAGTTACCTTTGTAGCGTAGCCCTTCGCTTTCCCGCTCGTCCAAATGATGCCGGATCTCGTAGAGTATCAAAATAGATACTCCTCTAGAAGTATCCACACAGACAAAAACACCTTGGAGAATCGGTTGTGCTAGCAACCGTATCACAACTCTTTGTGAGAGGAAAGAGCAAAAAGAAAGAGGAAAGCACACCCAAAGAAAAACTTATCGCACAAGAGGCGTTCCTCCCCTTTTTCATTTGTCTCCACGCAACCACCGCGAACACAAATAGCCCCCAATTAATGCATGATTAATTCACCAATTAATCATCATTAATTCTTGCCATAACCACGTCCCCAATTAATGCAAGATTAATTAATTAATTAATCACCATTAATTCTTGCCGTTTACATCATGCATGCTTGCATGTGTCTAGCTAAATTCAAGTTCAACTTGAGTCTAACTCAAGTACATGTAACTTGAGTCCAGCTTGCATGTGGTTAGATTAATCCAAGTTCAACTTGAGTCTAACTCAAGTAGATACAACTTGAGTCCAACTCAAGTGTGGTTGCATGTGGTTAGATTAATCCAGGGTTTATCCAGCCATATGGCTTAATTTGAGTGTAACTCAAATCCAATTTGAGTTTAATCCAAATACAACTTGAGTCTAACCCAAGTCTTGGTCATCCAATGCTCATTTGTTCTTAACTAAAAGAACTCATCTCCAAATATAATGTCCTTTTGTGTGTGACCCTATAGGTTCTTGTAACGTTGGCAATGTCTCCAAACACTTTTAGAGACATAAGCAATGAGCGGTATCTAGCAACACATCATTGCTACCCAAGTTACAAGAATGTTGAGATCCAACATCACCTTGTGACTAATAATTGTGACTCTCACAATATATGATAATGTCCCTTTATCCTTGATATCTAGATTGATTCAATTGAGGCATAGACCGTGTCATCCTCGAATCAACCTATATCTTGAACTCCAAGTAGACTCACACTTATCAAATGAGTTCAATATCTCATATTGACTCATTTGGGCATGGCCATGCACTTTGTGGTCTCACTCTATCAAGAATACGATATCGCTCCCGTCATATAGGAGGGATAGATCCCATCTACATCACTCATATCCCTCTCCATAATTTGTTACATACCCAGTAATCGCCTTTATAGTCCACCCATTTACGAGTGACGTTTGACGAAGCTAAAGTATGTAACTCCTTATGTAGGAATCCATGGTGACTTCAGGTCCAAGGACTAATAGTCATACTAATAGCCACATGAGAAAGTATATGACACTCATATAACGATCCATGATACTTTCTCATGGCGGGTCATTCAATATACATTCTCTAATGCATACCCATGTGTCAACTTGATATCTCTATATCCATGACTTATGAGATCAAGTCATCATGTTGACCTACATGCTAGTCTCTACGTATTAACATTGTCCCTGAATGTTAATACTCGACTAGGAATAATTTAGAGTAGTGTTCTCTATATCATCTCACTATCGATTCAACCAATCGATTGATATAGATAAGAACCTTCTACTCAAGGACATTATTATACTTAGCTATTTGGCACAAATACACGTAAGTATAATAACCATAAAACATGCCTTTATTTATACATAGGAATATGATACAAATTAGTCCATACAATCATCACATGATCGGCTCTAGGGCTCTCACCAACAGTATGCTATGTTATGTACTAGGCCCGATGTATCGTATGCTCTGAGCGTCACAAGCAGATACCAATCTGATCCGGGAATGGATCATTGGGCGGCTATCAAGACAATCCATAAGTACTTAAGAAGAACTAAGGATGTGTTCCTAATATATGGAGAAGGAGATATGGTAATACGTGGGAATACAGATGCCAGTTTCCAGACAGATAAGGATGACTCCAAATCTCAGTCCGGATACGTATTTACTTTGAATGGAGGCGCAATATGTTGGAGGAGTTCCAAACAAGACACCGTAGCAGATTCTACCACGGAAGCGGGGTATATTGCAGCTTCGGAAGCAGCAAAGGAAGCAGTCTGGATCAAGAAGTTTGTCTCAGAACTTGGTGTGGTTCCAACCATTGATGAAGCAATACCGGTTTACTGCGACAACAATGGAGCTATTGCACAGCGAAGGAACCAAGGTCTCATCAGCGATCCAGACATGTGTTTCGCCGCTATCATCTGATCAGAGAGATTATAAGTAGGAATGATATACAAATTGAGAAAATTCCCACTGAAAGGAATTTAGCAGATCTTTTAACTAAGGCCTTGCCTCAAAGCATGTTTGAGGGTCATGTTAGAGCTTGTGGTATTGGGTACCGTAGCGATTGGCATTAGGCCAAGTCGGAGTTTGTTAGTGATATGTGAAAAGTGTCCTAAGGCTATCGCCTTATGATTGTAATCATTTATTTTAATAAATGAATATTCACTATTTGAGTATGCATGTTTATGTATTTGATTGAGATCTTAAACTCATTTACTGAATGTCCGCAATACAATTCACAACATGAGAGAAGTTGTGATGAATTCACAACTAGTGATTATCTCTACATGTGCAATTGTGAAGTATTGAAATTGTCCCTAGTCGATGAATTGATAAATACGGACACTATCAATTCTGTTGAGACTAGCATGGGTTATTCTCTAATCAGCTGATTCTCACTGGCTGGTGGCATTGAGATGTCCGGAGATAAACATGAATGCTAGTTAAGGGAACTAGTTTATTGGAGTAACTGGCTGTAAAACTTCATATGGTAGTCTACATATAGATATGTCAGTGAAGTTCTTACTGCAGCTTAAGTGCGATGTTCCTTTGACTTGCGGTGTTCAAGTCATCTTGGTAATGGAGATTTATACTTTTACATCTTAAGCAAGCATCTCTAAGGAGGTGTGGACCCAGGATGATTGGGTATAAGCCGAAGTGCCCGAAGATGTTTGAATAGCATACAAAGGATTCACCACTCCTTGCGAGGAGATGTATACCCGAGGCCTATCGTCGGATTGTTACTCGAAGCCTCTGGCCAGAGCTTGACATGTTCAGAGTATCAATCTCTTAAATACATGAGAGTAATTAGAATTCGTAGGACGAGAAAACGTTACTTAGGCTAGGTGTGACGTAGTCAGCCTAGTGAGGACTGACACACATAGACCATGCCCTGAACCAACTAGGTATAAGATGGTGAAGGAATGGGGTACGATTCATTATAGCTGCTGAAGGATTTCAGAATAGTTTCTGAGGTCAACCGTTGATCTTCCGATTAATTAGGGATCATGATGTACTACTAGGTGCCACTCATGATCATTTTATAATTGGTTAATTATAGACGGCCAACATAAATCGAAAACCTATTTAGTCACAAGCACTACGAGTAATCCGAGGGATTTAAAATGAGTTGAAAATTTGATTTTCTAATCAAGAGAGATTAGGTTTGGTGGAGCCAAACGATAAGTCGAATTTGAATTTTTCAGAGACGCATCGGAAGCGTAAAATGGCTAAGTCTTTTGAAGACTTAATAGATGAATTAAATAAGTTTAATTCATTGGGGCGTGCCTTGGATGGGTCGGCCAAAGTGGGTCTCCATCCTCTTTGCTTGGCCGACCACAACAAAGGGAGAGAACCATGTTTTGGTTCAATTTATAAATTAAACCAAGTGTGGTTTGTTTTATAAAATTATGGATGATATAAATTTTTTATATAATAAACCAAGGTTCGGTTTATTTTTCATGGAAATTAAAATGAACCATGGATTGGTTTATTTTATTTTATAAAATCAATCATGTATTGATTTACCATGATAAGAAAATTTATTCCATAAGAAATAAGAGACTTGGTTGATTTTTATCATGAATTAAAATATGATAAAACTTGCCATGATGGAATAAGTCATAGAAAATTTATTCCATAAGAAAAAAAAAGACTTGGCGGTTAAGAGACCACTATATAATGGACCCAAGGCAAGACTTGAAAAATAATCGATGTGGTGAAGGCATAGGCTCTCCCCCTCTCTTTCTCTCCCCTTCTTGCCGTGCGCCAACCAGCCCCAAGAAGAATTTTCGCCGCAAGCTTCTTCTTTTGCTTCACCGGAATTGTGATTCTGGTCATCCTTTTGTGGTTAGTCTTCCGACTTCTCTCTTGTTTTTTTTCTCGTCGTGTTCTCAGAGAATCTAGTAGTTCTCGAGAACACCAAACTTGTAACGCCCGCCTTTTTCCCACACCTCATGGTGTGGCGAGAGGGGCGGCGTTACGCTTAACATTACATGTACTTAGACAATATCTTAATGCAGCGGAATCATCATCATTTTTTTTTCTAAACATGCATGCTCTTAACCATACAATTAATACATGACATATTTATACGTGCCTAAACTTGTCATTCATAACTTATATGCATAGCATCATAACTTAACCGTTTCATAACTTATTATCATTTCATAGGTAACATATACTTATCCATAAATGTAGTATTATGAGTCTTGAGTCACCCATTAGTCAACATAGCATAAAATTTAAGAACATTCCCAAGGCATACATTATGTATGAATATAGGATCCTTTGCCAAGTCACTACCACACACACACATGCTTCTTCCTCCCCTGCGGCTTCCCTTAATAGCTTCTTGGTTGATCTGCGGTAAAAGGAAAATAAAACTATAAGCACATAGGCTTAGTAAAACCCCTTTCCTACTCACTAAAACCATTCGTTGCTTCAGCATAAATATATCAAACATCTGACATAACCTAACTTCGAGCATAAACATAAGCATAGTCATACATGGCATAAATGAACATACATGAACATGACGTAATATATATCAAGCAACGTATACATGACATAAAGCATACCTACATGAACATGAAACATACTTATACATAGCATGATTCTTAGCATACATGAACATAATGCATTACTTATACATGACATGATTCTTAGCATACATGAACATAATACATACTTATACATGACATGATTCTTAGCATACTTAAACATATTGCATACTTATTCATGACATAAAATATAAGCATAAATACAAGCATAAAATGTACTTACCTTGGCGCGATGCATAACATAGATGTATGAATGAGTCTAATGCATTTACTACATAAGGATGCTTAGTTTTGAAATTATACTTTTCAATGCTTAACATAACATCATTGGGGTCCCCGGCTTGTACCACATACATACTTCATAGCGCGCATCCCTAAGTAAATACGAGGTAGCTAGCCTCGACCTACTAGGGTAAGGACAGCATAGTCGGAAGTCCTAGAACCGGGGCATTCTTAAGGTGCCCATCCCTGTTGCACAGCATCGGTAGTGCCAGAACCGTGGACAGCATAGTCGGTAGTCCAGAACCGGGGCGTTCTTAAGGTACCCATCCCTTGGACCCTTACTTCGGTCCGGTACAAGCCTTATGCATGAAAATAAATATGCATGCTTCATCATTCATACTTATCATTCATATTTATCATTCATACTCATAATTATCATCGTTATGCCTTCATCATTCATACTTATCATTCATACTTATCATTCATAATTAAGGCATAACCATCATCTTTATTCATGCTTATCATTCTTTGTTCATAACATGGAACATACATACATAATTATGTTTCTAGTCATAATCTTATCCGAGTTCATAAAGCTTGCATGATCATGGTACAAAATCAACATACATCTCATACAAGATACATTTTATCTTACATACATGATCCTAGTATCCATCATAAGACATGAATGGTAAGCTACATATAAACCTAACACATACTACTAGGATTCATAGCATTCATCACAAAACAAGCATATACCTTCATGAGTCATAATTTCATTATAAGCTATTATCAATCATATATGCATTATTCTATTTATCATAATATACTCCTACATAAATTTCATGTATTCATGATGTATGATCTAAATATTCATGATTAAAATCATAACCTAAAATTAACCATACAAGTCATGTCACATAACACATAACCTAAGGTTTTAGTCATATGGAAGCCCTTACATCATGCCTAACCATGTACTAGCATCATGGGAACTTATAAATATGCATTTTTATAATCTTAACCCAACCCAAACCCTAGGGTTGGGTCTTGGCCGAAAGTCTCAAGGACCATGGGTCCATGGAAAATTTGCCTAGATCATGATTACATCTCTTATCTACATATCATGCCATAGAAAAATTATTTGAATCCTTGATTGGACTTAACTCCAAGTCCTAGACCTAAAACAAGAGTTGGCCGAAAACCCTAGAAGGGTAACAAGCCCATGGAAGAGTTCATTTAACACCATTCTTACCCATAAGGTATCATAAGAATCATATTAATCATGCTTGAAAAGGGTTAGAGTTTCCCCTAGCCTCTTGACCTTGATGTGGCCGAAACATATAAGGGTATCAAATCCTTAGAAAATTCATGTAAGCCACTATTTTCTTCCATACTACATCATAGTAAGACACACTAAGCCTACTTGAGGGATTAAAATTAATCCCTAGCCCTACACTTGGTGTGGCCGAAACCCTAGATGGGTTTTAGGGCCTCGAAAATTTCCCTAAATCTCAATCTATGTCTTACATCTTATCATGAAACATTTAAGAGCACAAAAAAGGAATTTACATCATCCCTAGGCCTAAACCCATGCCTTGGCCAAAACCCTAGGCTCCATATCATGTGTCCTTTCTTTTTTTTTCTCCAACTTACATGTAAACAATATCTAAATCTTATTCAACATCAAGAATAATCATACCACAGGTGAGAAGGTTTTACCTTCCTTGATTTCGCTTACAAACTTTGAATCGAAGATAACAAGAGAACCTTCTTGTCTCTAAAGTTTCCTTAGTCCTTGTGTCCTTGTAGGGGCTTTAGATCTTCAAGATAGGGGTCCTTGGTGGAACTTTTCTCAAGGGGGAAGAACCTTCAATTTTCGGCCAAGCAAGGAGGAAGAAGAAAATGAAGAAGAGGAGGGAAGTTGTAACTTCCTTTCTATTTATACTATTTTGAAAAGAGGTGAGTGAAGAGGCATGGTGCCTCTTCCCTTGGTGACTATTCATTTCCTACACCTTCACTAATATCCACTTCATTCCCTCATAGCACTCCCTTGCTAGGTGAATTGGTTAGTGTATGCTTGGTTGTATAAGAGGTCCATGATTTTATCCTTGGTGCATGCACTAATTTTCTATTTTATTTTTAATTTATTTCCTATCATTTTCGAAAATTCCTTAAAAATTCCCCCATAATTATGTTAATATTTTTCATTACAATCCCTCTATTTTTATATTAAATTTTACCTAAAACCACCCATAATAATGGCACTAGAAAACCCCTATAAGGCCCCTTAGTATTTTAGTTTCTCAATTTAAATAAGAGAACCTTGATTTCTAGGCTAAGGTTCGTTCTAATATTTCTAGATCCTTTGGAAAATTGTCTAGACCTGCATAATATTTTAAAGAAAATATTAAGAGAATTTTCCGGGTCGTTACAAAACTCGTGGCATTGCAAAGTCATCCCGAAAATACTCGGCATGGACGCGAATAGAGGCGGAGCTTCCAAGGGACGCATACGGTTGGATCTCGTCCATTCCTTCGAGTTACGCGAGGTAATACGCAAATTAGTTTACATTTCTGCAAAATTTTAAATATATAATCATGTCTACACAAGATAAAATTGCATGCTTAGATGTGTGGTTAAATAATTTGAGAAATTATTTATGCTAAATCTTCCGCTGCACGTAATTAATTTTAAAATTACGAACCCGCATCCATGTCAACATGCACCCGGTCCCAACAAAGGCTTCGACAACAATTCTTCCAACGCTACTACGCTCTTCTGTTGGTGCAGGAAGCACCATATCGAACCTTGTTTTGATATTGGCAAAGGATTCAAAGTTAAGTTTGTTTGTGATCTAACAATATTCACTGAGTGTGCAGGATACAAAGTCCTAGCGAAGGACTGCTAGGCACCTGACGAAGGAATGCCAGGATACAAAGCCCTAGCGAAGGACTGCTAGGCACTAGCGAAGGACTGCCAGGATAAAAAACCCTAGCGAAGGACTGCTAGGCACTGGCGAAGGACTGCCAGGATAAAAAGCCCTAGCGAAGGACTGCTAGGCACTGGCGAAGGAATGCTAGGCACCGAGCGAAGGGCAGCTCGGCATCCAAGACCTGACAAAGGACCATCAGGCAAAAGTCCAACCAGAGGAACGGTTGGCATCAAGTAAATTCTCCCGAGAGGAGTAGGTGAGGACGCGTTCCCCGTCGAGGGAACAGTAGGCGTCGGTTCGACCTAGGGCTCCATTTTGGAGACCAAAGTCAGAACCAAGACAGCTAAGGTTGTATAAACTAACCACTTAATGTATTGTTGTGCTTTGGACTAACCCTGGATGCAGGACCGAAGGAACGAGTGTCTGCAGCTCAGAGTGCCTCATAGGAGTGAGGCAACAGCTGAACAGGGCGCCCGGAGTGTCCCGGGCGCCCCCAAGGTGAACACAAAACACACAAGCAAAAAGTACGCTTCGACAGTACATCCTGCGGGCGCCCCCGTGCTCCCGGGCGTCCCCGCTGCTCCCGGGTGCCCCCTGCGCTGTGGGCGCCCCCAGGGCCAGCTACCGAAGCTCCCTTCGAAGCCAAGCAGATAACGCCTTGACCCGGTCAATCCGGGCGCCCCGAGCGCTCCGGGCACCCCGGTCGAAGCGGATCCCGAAGATAAGGGGAACAGACGCGACCGAGACTTTGGCGGATCAAAGGCCACGTGGGGGGCGCCCCCGACGTCCTGGGCGCCCCCAGGCCCTATATAAAGGGCCCTCGACCAAAGCTTCCAATCATCACTTCCAACCAACGCTTCTACGCTCTTCCGCTCTCACGCCTTGCTCCGAAAACTGCCCAACTCGAGCCGACGACATCCTGCTGCTCCAAAAAGGTCAATCTACTCGGACGTCAGTAAAAGAAGAGCGATTTTCAATTTACTGCACTTACTCTGTAATTAATATTTGTAAATTGTTTTTGCGCCTATATAGAATTGCCCAAAGTAAACGGTCAACGACCGTGGGCCTTGGAGTAGGAGTCGACCCAGGCTCCGAACCAAGTAAAACCTCCCGTGTTTGCGTTGTGTGTTTTTAACTTCCGCTGTGCATCTTCTCTTAGTTTTCAAATCCGAAAGTTTACCGATATTCACCCCCCCTCTATCGGTTTTCTCGATCCAACATCTTCAACTCAAGCGCTCTGCTCCAGAAACCTCCCATCTCGTGATTAAAGCGCCGCCGACGACCTTCTGCTCCGATGTACAATCCACACCGGGCGTCGGTAACGAAAGAGCTTAATTTTATGTTTACTGTACTACATCTATAAAATCTCTCTGTAAACATTTGTGCACATATAGAATTGCCCACAGTAAACGGTCAATGACCGTGGGCCTTGGAGTAGGAGCCGACCGCGACTCCTAACCAAGTAAATCATTGTGTTCGTGTTTGTGTTTATAATTTCCGCTGCTCATTCTCTTAAAATTATATCCGAAAAAGTTTTACGATATTCACCCCCCCCCCCTCTATCGTTCTTATCGATCCAACACAAGTCAGCTCAGGCGCCCCCATCAACACAGGCACCCCCATCAGTCCAGGCGCCCCAGTCGAATGGATAAGCACTGACCAAGCCTGCGGATAGGAGTTCTCGCAGGAGAGGCCACGTGTCAAGCGCCCCCATCGACACAGGCACCCCTATGGGTGCTATAAAACGGGGTTCACCCCCAATGCATCGGATGACTTCGGTCACAACGCTCCAATCACTTTCGTTCAAGCACTACGATCCGACAAGCTCCAACTTCGAGATTCCAGCATCGACGATGACCCTCTACTCCGAACTTCAATCCACCTCGGGCGTCGGTAAATTTAATTTACGAAAAGTGTTGCAATTTTAATTTCAATTCTATATCTGTACTTGAAGTTGTAAAAGAGTTTTCCGAATATAGGATTGCCCAACGTAAACGGCTAAGGACCGTGGGCCTTGGAGTAGGAGCCGCCGCGACTCCGAACCAAGTAAAACCAACTTGTGTTCGTGATTGTTTTGTTATTTTCCGCTGCATAATTTCTCTAACTTTCCAAAAAATTCTAGATCGATATTCACCCCCCCCTGTATCGATTTTCTCCGATCCAACATTCCTTTCTTCTTTTTCAGTTAAAACTAATGGTCATGCAAGAGAGATACAACACTGCCAGACCTCCTCTTTTTAGAGGAGAAGACTTCTCCTACTGGAAAACAGGATGGAAGTCCACCTGAGAACTCAGGTGGATATGTGGATAATTATTCAGTCCGGGCAGGAAATTCCTAAAATTGCACAAGGTGTCGTGCAACACTATACTGAGTAGGACGTCCCACTAAAGTAGATAATTGAAGCCGATGCAAAGGCAACCCAAACTTTGCAATGTGGCTTAACAAACGAGGAGCTGAACTGGGTAGGACCCTTCAACAGCGCGAAGGACTTTGGAACAAGCTGATCGAGCTGCACAAAGGCACTTCCGACACGAGGATGAGCAAAAGCGATCTGTTGCTGAACAGACTCTATACAATAAAGATGCACGACGGTGAGACTGCAGCCCAACTCCATGCCAGAATTCAAGAGCTGATGAATGGGCTACATATGATAGGTCACAATGTTGAAAACCATGACCTGATAAGGTATACGCTAAATTCTTTTCTGAGAAACTCACTGTGGGCGTCTATGGTAGATGCCTACAAAGTTTCAAGGAACTTATCTGAAATCAAATTAGACGAACTCTTTTCTGAACTAGAACTGCACTAACAGACTAACACTACCTTGATCGATAAAGGTATAGCTTTTGTTGAACGTAAATCTCAAGGGAAAGCTCTCAAGAAGAAGACTCAACCAGCACCCGAGTCTTGACTCAGACTCAGAATCAAAAGATAGTGAAGGGGATTGACCCAAGTTGGTTTGGCTAGCTCGGGATTATTACAGGGAACTCAAGTACCAAACGAGCAAGAAGAAATCGAGCCGAAGAAAGGAAGATCCAACAGAACCTTCAACGAGCTCGAAGAGCAAGAACAACGTTACTTGCTACGAATGCAACAAAAAGGGGCACTTCAAGTCAGAGTACCCCAATCTGAAGGAAACAAAGAAGCCGTGAAGAAAAAAGGCTCTCCAAGCCACCTAGGGCAAACCCTCTTCCGAAGAAGAAGAAGAAGTCCTGCACACGAATCTCCTCGCCCTAACCACCTCAGAAAACGTCAACTACGGATCAGAATTAGAACCAGACGATGGAAGACTCACAATCTCGGAGAACGGGTAAATCACTGTAAGAGGTTACTCGGAAATGAACTATCTAAATTAATCTCATATTTGTCTCGTAACTTAGCAAAATCCAAAATCTGGGTTGAGTCCCTCCAACAGGAAGTAAAATGCCTGAAAGAGGAAGACGACTCGAGGTCCTTGACCGAGCAAATTCAAGAAGGAACCTCAACTCAAGTTCAAAAACTTGAGGAAGAGAATTCCTCCTTGAAAACTCAAGTCAAGGAGCTCAGAGTAGCCTTAGAATGGTTCACTTCGGGTTCCAAGGGTCTTGACATGATCCTTGGAAAGTAGAAGTTTGTTCTTAACCGATCCGGATTAGACTATCGAACTAAGTCGAGACAACGATCATATTACTCTGTATTGAACCAATCTAGAACCCAAGTCCAAGCATGGGTCCCCAAGCTATGTTTAAATAAACCAGCTAGACCAAACCAATATTGGATCCCCGAGGACAAGATTCACATCATGCCTAGTCCTTATTGAGGCATCAGTCCAGGGGGAGCTAGTATAAAAACCATATTCAGAACTAGATAATTGTTTTAATTCACTTGCTTGATTGCTTGTTTCTTTCTTTTTGCAATCTTACCATGCTTAGACTTAGGATTGGATAGATTAAGGACAAATGATTAAGTTGAAATCTGAATAACATAGTATTGGGTGGAGGTGAGATGATAGTATGTTAGGGAAGCCCCTCTAATAAGGTCAAGTATATCCTACTTGGTCTGTTTAGTCTAGTGGAACTAGCCAAAGCTATCGATCTATGACCCAAACTAGTTAGGCCAAAATCTTTCAAGAAATAACTTGAAGATGAATTTTCAGTAAAAGGCTTTGTCATGGAAAGGGTTGATGTTCCAATAAGGCTACGGCCAAAGAAGGTCTTGTGCCTCGCCAAGACATGGAAGCAAATTATTGAAAATCAAATTCGCTTTACTACTTGTTAAATTTGAATCTAACACAAATTTCAATTAATCATAGATTCAACACGTTTTTTTTAAATCAATAAACTTAAACTTAATAAAATTTTCAAAATTAATTCAATGTCTTCAAAATTAACCATGCCTTTCAAAATTTAAAATCTTTATTTTTAAAAACCTATCTCACAAAACCCATAAGGTTAACGTGATTGATAACACTAGACTAGGTGAGACAGACTAGGTTGTGACAGTCAATTTAAGCTATCCCTAACTCTAAATTGGATCCAAATCAATAAATAATTTATGTGTATGAACATAAAGATTTGGACCAATGGATGTTGGATAGTGGATGCTCCAGACACATGACTGGAGACAAATTGAAATTCACCAAAATCAAGTTCAAGAACCTAGACTCAGTAGCATTTGGCAACAATGCTACACTCATAGTCATTGGGTCAGGTAACATTGAACTCAAGTCTGATTTTGTGATTAAGAAAGTAGTCTTGGTTGAAAATTTTAAGTTCAATTTGCTTAGTATAAGTCAACTATGTGATACTGGCTACGTTGTTACATTCACCAACTCTGACTGCCTGATTTGAAACCTCCAAGACTCAGAAGATATGCTTAAGGGTACTAGAAAAAATAATGTTTATACTATTAATTTACCTTTAGTACCAAAATACTTCTTGACTCAATTAGAAGAACCAACCACTGGCATAGGAGATTAGATCACACTCATGTCAAACTAATTTCTAAAATTACTCAACTTGGTTTAATTAAAGGTGTACCAAAATTAAAAATTTTGAAAACACAATATGTAATTCATGTAAACAAGGTAAACAAACCAAGTCTATTGATAAACCAATTCAATCAGACTTAACCCAAACCACACTTGAGCCCCTGCACCTTGACCTATTTGATTCACATGGAGCCAAGTCGCTAAGCGGGAATCGGTATTGCTTAGTAATTATCGATGATTACACTAGGTTCACATGGGTTAGGTTTCTGAAAATTATGGATGAAACATTAAATCTATTTATCAACTTATGAAAAATAATTGAAAACTAAAATGCTACTAAGATTAAGAGACTTAGGAGTGATCACGGGGGAGAATTTGAAAATCAAAGGTTTCAGGAATTCTGCAAAATCAATGGGTATATTTATGAGTTTTCCTGTCCTAGAACCCTCGAACAAAATGGGATAGTGGAGAGAAAAAATAGAACCCTTCAGGAAGCCGCTAGGACTATGTTGAATGAATATAACCTAGCTAACCAATTTTGGGCAGAAGCAGTAAGTACAGCATGCTACATCCAAAATAGGGTTCTAATTAACGAAAGGCATAATAATACCCCTTATGAGCTGTATTATCATAGAATGCCTAACCTACACTACCTATGAGTCTTTGGGTGCAAAGTCCATATCTTGAACACTGAGGACTACCTAGGTAAGTTTCAATCCAAGTCAACCCCAGGGATCTTTTTACTATATTCAACAACTAGTAGGGCCTATAGGGTTTATAATAGACAAAATCACAAAATTGAAGAAACTACCAACTTAATTTTTGATGAGGAAATTGAACCAAAAATTGATAATCAAAACTTGAACCAATCAAATATTGATCATGAAGATAGTGAACCATCAATTGAACAACTGATTGAGCCTCTAAATGAACTAACTCTTGAACCGACTACTGAGGTCTCAATTGAACCAATAACTGAACCAACCCAAGTAGTTGAACCAAACACTGAATCAAACCGTCCAGCCGGACTTGAGGCTGAACCTAGTACTAGAAGAACCATGAAACCCAGACTCAGTCACCCTTCTGATCAAATTATGGGTGATCCAACCTTAGGAGTCAGAACTAGGTCTTCCTATAGAAATCATAGTCAGATCGTATTAATTTTAGAAATTGAACCTAAGACTATAGAGGAAGTCATACATGACCCTGATTGGATTATAGCTATCCAAGAGGAGCTAGCATAATTTGAAAGAAACCAAGACTGGGAACTAGTACCTAAACCTGAGGGTAAATCTGTTATAGATACTAAGTGCGTGTTCAGAAACAAATTAAATGATCAAAGGGAAATAGTTAGAAATAAAGCCTGCTTAGTAGCTAAAGAGTTTAGTTAGGTCGAAGGGATAGACTATGATGAAACCTATGCCCCAGTAGCTAGACATGAGTCAATTAGAATGTTGTTAGCCTATGCAGCCCATAGAGGGTTCAAGATATACCAAATGGATGTTAAGTTTGCCTTTCTAAATAGGTTTATCAAAGAAGAAGTTTATGTACAACAACCCCCAGGATTTGAGGACCTAGAAAATCCTGAGTATGTTTTTAAAGTTAGAAAAGCAATTTATGGGTTGAAACAAGCACCTAAGGCATGGTATGAATGTTTATCGACTTATCTAATATCTAAGGAATTTAACCAAGGTCAAATTGACTCCACCCTTTTTGTTAAAACCTTAGAAAATGATATTTTTATTGCCCAAATTTATGTTGATGATATAATTTTTGGATCCACCAACTCTAACTTTCTAAAAGAATTTGTAAAAATAATGGAAAGTAAATTCGAAATGAGCTTGGTAGGTGAGCTCAACTTTTTCTTAGGTTTACAAATTAAATAGACTAGAGATGGTAATTATGTTCACCAATCCATGTATGCTAAAGAGTTAATAAAGAAATTCAAAATGGATAATTCCAAAAGCTTAAGTACCCCTATGGCTACAAATGTCAAAATTGATAATGACCCTGAAGGAAAGCCAGTAGATCTTAAGTTATACTGAAGCATGATTAGTAGCCTACTTTACTTGACCGCTAGTAGACCTGATATCTTATTTTCTATAGGAATGTGTGCTAGCTACCAAACTTGTGCTAAGGAATCCCACTCAGCAGCCTTAAAACGAGTATTTAGGTATATTAAGGGTACCATAAATGTAGGGATTTAGTATCCTAGGACTTCCACTTTTGAATTATCAGTATATTCTGACTCTGACTATACTGGTTGCAAATTAGATAGAAAAAGTACAAGTGAAAGTTGTCAACTATTAGGGCATAGCCTAGTCAGCCGGTGTAGTAGAAAGCAACACTGCGTAGCCTTGTTCACAACAGAATCAGAATATATTGCCCTAGGAGAATGTGTAGCACAACTTTTATGGATAATGCACACTCTTAAGGATTTCCAGCTTGACTATACGCAAACCCGAGTCTATATTGATAGCATTAGTTTAATCAACTTGACTAAAAGCCCAATTCACCATTCCCAAACAAAACATATAGAAGTTAAACATCATTTTGTAAGGGATCATGTAGCCAGGGGTGAAATAGTACTTAAACATGTGGACTCAAAATCCAACATAGCTGATATCTTTACCAAACCCTTACCTGAGTCTGAGTTTAGCTCACTAAGATGACAGTTAGGGTTGTGCTTAGTAGAATAGGACTGATCTATATTATTTCTTAAAAAAAAATTCCTATTTTTCTTAATTTTTTCAAAAATTAGCAAATTTATCTTTTTGTTTATCATGTTTTTAAAATTTAAAATGATTTTCTGACTTAGTTTTCTTTCAAAAACTACCCTTTCAAAACTAGGGCTTTTCGCAAATGGACTTAGCTTTGACCCTAACCCTAGAACTATATGCACCTATAGATCTAGAAGCCAGCATCTCACAAGCACCTTAGGGTACTTTTGAATGATAACCTAGACTGGGTTGAGATGCTTAGGTCTATGCCTTGATTCAAGATCCTTTAAGTCAGTGCATCTGCAGTAATTGAGGCAGTAAATACAAGGTGAACAACAATCAGGTTAATTGTCAAGCTTAGAAAATCTAACATGATCAGATCACTTAACTTGGCAAACCCTAGCGAAAGCAACAATTTATGACAGTTAGTAAGTAGCTAACAGGGTTAGACAGGACCCGAACAAGATCGGTTTAATTTGGTTTGGTCCAGATTTTTTTATCTTAAGAGTTGGTTCAATACAGAATTTCAATTTCTTACTAGCTCTAATTTACTTGCAATAATTGTTATCCTTTTTTTTTGATATATGGCAAAGGGGGAGAGACAGAAAGAAAGAAAAGAGAGAGCAAAGAAAAATTTTTTACCAAATGTTTCAAAGTTTTATCTCTGTTTCATAAAGTAAAGGAAAAATTTCTAAGGTATTTTAAAAAGCCTAAATAAAATTTTCCTTAGTAAACAAAATTTGTCTGAGCAAAAATAAGTTGGGATTTCTTAAAGATTTTTCAAAGTAATTTTTTTTTTTGTTTTTGGAAATTTTCAAAATGCACAAAGGTTTTTTTAAGTGCATGAAATATTTTTTGAGCAAATTTTTTCTAAATATGCAAAAAAAAGCTTTTCTTGGCAAAACAATTTTTCCCAAGTGAAAATTCTTGAAGTGAAAATTTTTAAAGGGAAACTTGTTTTCAAAATGTTAGCTAAGTAAACTTTTAAATAAAATTTCTTTTGCAAATTTTTAAAGTAAAAGTCTTTTTGCAAAATTTTCTGCGTGTAAAAGGTTGTTGTGTGACACTTAGTCGAAATCAATTGCATTGCTCGGTTTAGGAAAAACACTTAGACGAAGTTAAAACACTTAGAAGTTTTTCAAAAAGGGCATATCATTGAAAATGTCAGGGGGAGAACTTTTTTAGGGTGAGCTAAGTTAAATAGATTTTATCTCTTAATCTGTATGTTAGATATGCTTGAAATGTTTTTAACTTAACTTTTTGAACCGTGTTGCCATAAATCAAAAAGGGGGAGATTGTTGGTGCCGGAAGCACCAAAGCAAAGCTTTGTTTTGATAATGGCAAAGGGTTCAGAAGTTAAGATTTGTTGTGATCTAACAATGCTGATCAAGTGTGCAGGAAAAGACCTAGGTACACTAGGCACTAAGTCCTAGTTATATGAATTGGGCACTAAGTCCTGACGTAAGGTTGGGCAATAATACCTGGTGAGTAAAGCTGGGCACTAAGACCTGGTCGAGGACTAGGCACCGAAGACCTAGTGAGTGAAGTTGGGCACTAAGACCTGGTCGGGGACTAGGCACCGAAGACCTGGTGAGTGAAGCAGGCAAAAGTCCAACCGGAGGAGCCGGCTGGCAAAAAGGTAAATTCTCCCGAGAAGAGTAGGTGAGGGCGCATTCCCCATAGGAGGGAACATTAGGCGTCGGTTTGACCTAGGGTTCCATTTGGGAGACCCGATGTTAGAACCAAGACAGCTTAGGCTGTAAAAAATATTCAATATATCATATTTTCTTCTTGTGTTTGGAACTAACTGTTGAGGCAATCTGTGGTTTGGAGTGACCAAGTGTTTTGATGTTTGGGTAAAGGGTTTAAGTTAGGTTTACCCTTGTGTATTTGATATGTGTATGTGAGTGTACAGGATATACAGGATACACATATAGACTTAGCTGGATGGCCTCGGTACAGTGAACGGTGGCATAGAGACAAGCTGGAGGTTTGTGTGCACCTGAGGGACCTTGGAGAGCAGGGACGATGAGCTGAGGGGCGCGGACTTCGAGGCATGTGTGAAGGATGGCATGGAGGCAAGCTGGAGGCTTGTGTGCATCCTAGGGACGGGAGCCGAAGATGAAGATGGCGTGAAGGCAATAGTCGAGGCTGCTGATGAGGAGTCAGTCAAGTCATGAGGTTATGAGTGATGTGTGATTGTACTCAGGAAATCCTAGGGGTTGAGTGCTGAGAGAAGTGTACTTGGGAAGGGAAACCCTAGGTGTGTGAATGGGGCAGTCGACTGATAAAACTCACAGAAAGGTTTTCAACTCTAGACCAGTCGACTGCCTTGGGAGCAGTCGACTGGTAGAGGTTGGTGAGCTAGCTGAAAATTTGAACGTTGGGGTTGCAACGGTCGATTTTCAGTGGCACCGATCGACTGCCCTTGGAGCAGTCGAATGGTTGCGAGTTGTCAGCCTAGGGTTCTATTTAAAGAGGACTACGTGGAGCCTGAGACTCTTGGCGAAATCTGCTTGGGAAAAGTGGATTAGTAGCCTTGTGTGCTCAGGTTGTGTACTAGGTGTTGTGGCGAGGTTTCTCCACCCACAAGGAGCGACAAGTGCTAGCCGGAGGTTATCTGGGGAGTGATCCACCGACGAATTCTTGGATTAGTCACGCTTTGGGGTGGATACCAAGTAAATCAGTTTGTTAGTAGTGCTTTCTTTGTTGTTCATGTTTATTATTATTGTTTCCGCTTGCGCACACTAACAACGTAGGAAGAACGAGTTCGAAGATTTACTATTCACCCCCCCCCCACTCTAGCGTACGGAATCGATCCAACACTATCCCTGGTTGCAAGAAATGAACAGACGATGTTCCTGCAGCTCAGGTGCCTCATTGGAAGCAGGCGCCTCACTGGGCTAGGCGCCTGTGTGGATACAGGCGCCCCAGTGCAAGACCAAACCAAACCATCGAAGCAAACTGCCACGAAAGCCTTTAGACCAAGTCAAGCTAGGCGCATGTGTTAAAACATGTGCCCAGTCAGCTCAGGCGCCCCAGTTGAAGGGATAAGCGCTGGCCGAGTCTGCGGATAGGAGTTCTCGCAGAAGAGGCCACGTGTCAGGCGCCCCCTTCAACACAGGCGGCCATGTGACCAGTATAAATAGGGGTTCACCCCCATGGCTTCAACATAAATTGCAAATCTCGCTCTCAACACTTTCGCTCAAGCGCTACGCTCCGACACGCTCCACACTCGCGATTCAAGCGCCGACAACGACCCACTGGTCCGAAATTTTATCCACTCCGGTCGTCGGTAAAAGCTTAAATTTCATAAGTCATGTAACTTCTTTGTTTTAATTCTACATCTGTACTTCAAATTGTAAAAATTCTTTGAATATAGAATTACCCATCGTAAATAGCTAAGAACCGTGGGCCTTGGAGTAGGAGCTGACCGCGACTCTGGACCAAGTTTTAGCAAGCCGTGTTAGCGACTTTGTTTTACTCTTTCCGCTGCGTAATTTCTCTTAATTATCCGAAAATTTTCAGATCGATATTCACCCCCCCTCTATCGATTTACTCTGATCCAATAATACCTCGTCGTTTACCTCGTAGTCTTCTACCTTATGACCCTCCCCTCCTGGACGTCGTGTGGGTGACGATCTACCACGACGCGGAGTCACCAAGGCACATCAAAATCACCTTCTTCATGCTTCTTCCCACCAACACAAACCCTAGATGCCTAGGGTTGCTTGCGCCGACCACCTATCACCCTCTCCTCCTCACGCTGCCGACCACCTCAAGCTCCAAGGTCCGTCCAACCACAAGGTAGCTCTGATAGGAAGGTAAGGAAGATGAGGAAGTGGAAGAAAGAAGGAGAACTGATCTCCTCTTCCTCCCACAATAGCCTGCAACCTTCTTCTCCTCCTATTCAAACTCACCGGCACCAACAAGGGCAAATCCTTGCTATCCGGCCTCTGACCTCCTCCTCTCCAAGCTGAGACCAGTTCCCCCCCCCCCCCTCCAGGAGACATCAGCCACAGGAGAAGAAGCTATGGAATAGGAAGAAGAACGAGAAAACCCAATCCAAACCCCTCCACCTTCTTCTTCTTGTTGCGGCAACAAAACCCACCAGCATCCACCTTTTCACCTTTGCTCCGCCGGTTCTTGCTATCCCTGAGATTGCACAGGCCAAAGGGGAGAAGAGAGGAAGAAGAACCGGGGAAGATGATGCCAAAATCTTCCCCTTCTTCTACTTTGTTGTCGCCGGCCACAATAGGGTTGCCGCAACCCTAAGAGAGAGAGAGAAGGAGAGGTTTTGGGTTTTGGCTTGTGTTGTTGGATGATCAATTGGAATTAATTCCATAATCATTAGCCTTGTATCATGACTCCTATGGGGTATTTATAGGGCTAAGATAGAGACCATGAGGAGGAGTTGGTTCTTGGCCCGCTAATGGATCCAAACCCGATCCATTAATGGTGATCCATTCCACTAAAGGATCCCATTGTACTTCCTCACCAACCCCCATATTTTTATATGGGCTCCAAATATTACGAGTCATCCATCTCCCCGTGTTTATGATATCGAATGCCCGATAATTAATTTAATTTACTGATAATTAAATAAATTATCCTCTTGATCTTTGATTATTACCACTCAACCTTTTCATCATGCCGGACCATAGTCCACTTGCAAGATTTGGCATGACGATGCTTTTGAGCTCACCAAGGGGGCATCATCATCCCAACTCACCAGGACACGGATTCCGTCAATAATCAATAGCATATCATATTATTAATATTATCTCCCAACTTAATGGGCCTATCGATCTAACGGAATAGATCTCGCTCATTGGTAAATCAAAAAAATAATAATTAATAATATATGTCCGTCATTATTTCGGGATTAAGAGATCGTACTCCATAATATTTATCTGAGGTCTAATCCAATTTACAAAGTCAGTACAAAAATTGGATGACCTCTCTTTTGGTCCTACTCAATGTTCACAAAGTACACTAGTGTAATTTTATGGTTAAGATAATCCATACCTAATCACACTACAACCATGTTGATGGTTTGTCCAACTCCATCTCGGTTGTGAGCCTCTTTCTTATATTTTGGCAAGGAACCTGATGACATGATCTTCTGTGCGACACCACGCACCATGTTATCTACAATGCCAAGTACTAGACATTTTGTGCATATACTAATATAAACATGCACTATGTGATTTTGTGATTCTCTTTAAAATGTAGATGTATCCTAACCAAAAGCAAGGCTTTCAGTATAGATCCTAACAGTCTCCCACTTATACTCAAAGACTTTGCTGTTTTCAAAATGTCATACATCTGACCTCTAGATCCCTCACATGCCTAAAAGCTCTCGCTACTAAGGCCTTAGTGAAATGATCCACCTAGGTTATCTTCTGATGCAATCTAGGCAACAACAGCTATTCCTCTTCTGGGTGGTACTTGCACTCTATGTGTTTGCTCTCCTTATGGACTCGTGATTCCTTCGAGTTCGCAACTGCATCATTTTAATCACATCAAATGTGATAGTTCCTAGCAAACCAGGAATCACATCGAAGTCCATCTTGAGGTTTCTGAACTATGTAGCTATTTTGACTGCCTTGCATGATGCCAGAATATCCAGCCTCCATAGAAGGGTCCATCACGCAGACACTGCGCAACACTCTACTATACAATGGATCTACATCCTAAAAGTAAACACAAACCCCAAGGAATACTTATATATGCCCCTATCTAGATTGGAATTCTGTATCCATATAACCCATACAAGATTGGTCTGTCCGGTAAACTAGTATATAGTCCTTAGTCCTTCTCAGGCACTAATACATGTTTTTTTACCGCAGTCCAATTTCCTTGGCCTGGGTTACTCCGATATCTATTACCTATGCCCATGTCACAACAGATATCTGGGCTGATTTCTAACATACAAGAGACTTCCTCTATCCGATGCTAGAGGAACCATCATCACCTACTCTATCACCTTTGATAATCCAAACATA
>JAGFNQ010001930.1:0-71365 GCA_024364735.1 Boesenbergia rotunda | reverse complement strand
CAATGTCTCGCTCTCAGCACATGTGCTGAACAACTCATAATCGAACATGCTTAGACTAAGCCTTCGCTTAGTCCACATTTCTATGGTCTTAAGAGACTACTGACCTAGTAGAATCAAGCATATATACGTGTGTCCAAGGCATATCCTTTTGAACAAATCTGACTAATCTCAGAATGGCTTATCATCTTCTTAACTATTAGCTTAAGAGACTTCTTCCTTCCATGTGTTGCACCATTCTGTTGGGGCACACCAGGTGCAATGAATTGGGATCGAATCCAAATCTCTGATAAGTAAGTCCTACAACTATCCCTAGAGGTACTTTCCATTATGATCTAATCAATTCACTATACTTTTACTCTGATGTTTCTTCTGCATCAGACTTGAACTCTTTGATCTCATCAAAGTATTCAGTCTTGCATTACATCAAGTAAATGCCCTTTGTCCTTTAAATAATTGTTTATAAAATAAACAAAGTATTCAAGGGTACCTCTATTCTGGATAGACTAAGGACCTACACTTATCAGGATGAACCAATTCCTATATATCTTTGGCACTATGCCCCTAGGCTTGGAACAAGCCTATTTGGTTTTGTTACCTTTCTAGTAAGAGTCAAAGATTTTAAGGAAGACAAGTCTTCCATCACCAATGAACCCAAGGGCTAATCAATTAACAACCTTTGAATCTCACTATAGGTTAACAAGACCAAGTCTTAGAGCTAAAATATATGCTTGGTTCTACTGGAAAGGAACCTTTCTCTTACTTTAGTTAAGATGATAAGTTATATTGCATCATAGGAGTTTTTGATTTTATGTACTAATTGTCTATTTATGTACTTTAATAGATAATCATTCTATTCCACTTTTAACAAATAAAAGCAATAGAAATATCTTATTCCAGAAACTGAACAAGAAGTTCTTTCCAAAAACTAAGTACATAAAGGCAATCTCTATAAAGCCAAAACTATATCATCCTATGCTAAAGACATAAATGAATAGATAAAACTCCCACTGTAAAAAGTCATCTCTATAGACTATCCATGTAGTCAGTAATATCCTCCTCAGCTAGCCGTCGGGTTTCCTGGAACCCCTGCACAAAAATGCAGACATGATTAGTGACATCCGTATCTACATACCAGGTACTAGTAGATATCACCGCTAAACATGTTACAATGACACAAGAAGAAAATGTACCTGTGGTACTACTCTGACGATGGGGACAATTCGTTTTCCAATGTCCTGACTGCTTGCACACAAAGCACTTGTCTTTCGGCTTCTTCATGCATCCCTGAGGTCCCTGTAATCCTGCTACTTTCTTTGCCCCAGAATGTTTCTTCTTCTTCTTTCCTTTCGGTTTAGAAGTAGAAATGTCTTGAGCAACGAAAGTCTATGAACTCTGAAGAGAAAATGTCTCTGCCGCCTTGAGTTCTGTCAGAAGTTCTGCCCACGAATATGAACGCTTGTCCATATTGTAGCTTAGGCGAAACTTCTCAAAACTCACTGGTAGAGATTGGAGGATGAGATCGACCTGGGTTTCCCCATCGATCTGTACTCCAAGGATTTCCATCTCCTTCAGCCAAGCCATCATTTTGAGGACATGTTCCCTTACAGGCATACCCTCAACTAAGATGGTTGTGGTCATGTTCTTTATTACCTTCTGCCTAGCGGCTCGATTACTTTGACCGAAGAGTTCATCGAGTTTGGATGTTTTATCAATGGTAATGGAAGAAGCCTGATTTTGATGGCCTTCAGTCGTCTCGTCTGCTTATAACCATTTCCTAAAATATTTAAACTCCTCTTCAGTATTAATCTCGCTAGGCTTTTCAGTATAGAACTCGACAAGATCAAACTTGGCAGTAGAGACAAAGTCCATATTTAATTCCCAATCCTTATCATTATTAGGGGCATTTATTTGGTTTTCACTTTGAATTTGGTCAAGTGGGTCTAGATCCATTTTAAAACACCTGAGAATCACAACAATCACACACTTTAGTTTTTAAAAATAAATTGACTCCTCAAAATAATAAATTTTCAAAAACAACCAACACCTCAAAACATCGAGAATTTCGCATGCCACGATGGTGTGGACGTATACGAATTCTACATTTGTGAGAGGAGGGTTTATCCATTAATTTTACTATCTTGTCATCCTAACTTTCTGACAAGTAAAATTAATAGTTGGTCCTCTTCGGCCCTACAAATAATAGCAGTGACTCCGATGGGGAGGATACTATTATTTGTATCTAAGTGTTTACCATTACACGGCACTAAAAAAAACTATTTCTGATTATGTGTCTTCCGATGGAGAAGTACACACACTCTTCAATAATTTCCTATAGTCTTTTCTGACCTAGTGATCCGCAGAACAAGCTCATTTGATGGGGAGGAAGGCACTCAGAGCCGACCCGCAGACTTATTCGCATCACTTATCAGATTGTAATGGAGGTCATGGGACCCTTAGGGCCCCTCTCCCACTTAGTTATTTATGTTGAGGTTTTTCACATGCACACACACAACAAGCACATAAACCAATATAATAGTGCAATGAAAAAATCCTAGATTTTTCCAACTATTATGGCCTTGGTCTCCAATGCGCCTCCAATCATGTTGTCACCTCGTCCACTCCATCCTTTCCATGCGCAAGCCATCATGAAGGAATCCCCGAGCCGAGATGACTAGCTTACTTATTTACATTCATTGATCCTATACTCCATAAAGGAGTATACATGTAGTCTTGATCAAAAGTAAATAAAAGCTTGGCTAAACATGTGTCATATTTAATTAGAAAAATTAAATAACTTATCTAGTCTCGTCAACCCCGAGGATTCAATTAATATACATCACACACAATCAATCACATACATAACCACAATTTGCCATAATAGTTGGAATCTAGTGCCTGCAACACAAAGTTAGCCTACGCACATCCAAAAATTATCCAGCAAAAATAATGTACATGATAATGTGCAGAAAAATAACCGAATTCTAAACACACAAAACCGGAAACCTCGCTTTGATACCAGTTGTTGGGAGGTATGGCTTGGCGGTTTCCAAGACAACCACGGGGTCGTTCCTGAGAGACCTCTCTATATCTACTGATTAAAAAATTTAATCCGAATAGAGACCCGTCTCCTAAACGACCGTCTCATCATCGTGTTAATTAATCCAAGTTAAAACTTAGCCAAAACCAAGGTTAAGGCCTTGTAACTTTCCGGATTAATTAACCACGAAAAAGACGACGAATGGATCACCAGTTTCTATGTTTGTATTCGGGCTCCATGACATAAATTAATTATCAAATTAATTAATAAATAATTAATCTACGATAATTAATTATCCACATGCAATGATAACAAATATCAAAGGCAAGTAACATAGCAAAAGTAAAACGGAGCTCAGGAGAGTTATACCTCGTCGTTTACCTCACAGTCTTCTACCTTATGACCCTCCCCTCCTGGACGTTGTGTGGGCGACGATCTACCAAGACGCGGAGTCACTAAGGTGCGCCAAAATCACCTTCTTCAATCCTCTTCCTCTTTGCTAGCAAAAACCCTAGCTAGGGTTTCGGCCAACCACCTTCTCCCCTCTCCTCCTCTCGCCGCCGGCCACCTCAAGCTCCAAGGTCCGGTCAGCCAAGAGGCAGCATCGAGAGAGAGCTAGGAAGATGAAGAAAGGGAAGAAGAAGCTGAGCAAGCTCCTTCTTCTTCCCCAAAACCCACCGGAACCCTAATTTCCTCTCCCTCACCGCAAGCGCCAAACAAAGGAGAAAGCCCCTATTTTTTCGGCCGCTGGATCCTTCTCCTCCTTGCTCCTTGCTTGCGCACGTAGAGGAGGAGACAACAATGAGGGAAGGAGAAGAGATCAGAGAGGAAGAAGGGAGAAAAACCGAGCTCTTCTTCCTTCTTGTCGCCGGCGCCGTAAGGTGATGAAACCCGCCGCCGGCAGCCCTCCACCCCTGCCTCTGCTCCAAGCCGAGCACCAAAGTGCTCCTCCCTCCCTTGCTAATGCTTCACTCCCAAAGGATGAATGGAGGATGAGGAGAAAGCTCCTCTTCTTCCTTCTCCTTCTCGCTGGCACAAGGATGACCTAGGAGAGAGAGAGAGAGATTAGGAAGAAAGGGTTTTTGTGGGTTTTATGATTAATCTGAATTAATTCTCAATTAATTCATTAAGCCTTGTATCATGACTCCTATGGGGTATTTATAGGGCTAAGGTAGGGACCATGAGGAGGAGTTGGTTCTTGGCCCGCTAATGGATCCAAACCCGATCCATTAATGGAGATCCATTCCACTAAAGGATCCTATTGAACTTCCTCACCAACCCCCATATTTTCATATGGGCTCCACCTATTATGAGTCGTCCATCTCCCTGTGTTTAAGATATCGAATGCCCAATAATTAATTTAATTTACTGATAATCAAATTGTTTATCCTCTTAATCTTTGATTAGTACCACCCAACCTTTTCATCATGTCGGACCATAATCCACTTGCATGATTTAACATGACGGTCCTTTTGAGCTCACCAAGGGGGGCATCATCATCCTGACTCACTCGGACATGAATTCCATCAATAATCAATAACACACCATATAATTAATATTATTTCTCAATTTACCGAGCCTATCGATTTAACAGAATAAATATTGTCCATTGGTAAGTCAAAGAAATAATAAATAATTATACATGCCATTATTATTTCAGGATTAAGAGATCGTACTCCATAATATATATCCGAGGTCTAATCCAATTTACGAAGTCAGTATAAAATTGGATGACCTCTCTTTTGTGTTGGTGCAGGAAGCACCAGATCGAACCTTATTTTGATATTGGCAAAGGATACAAAGTTAAGGGTTATTTGTTGTCTAACAATGCTGCTTGAGAGTGCAGGAAACAAAGTCCTAGCGAAGGGCTGCTAGGCACCTGACGATGGGCTGTCAGGAAACCAAGTCCTGGCGAAGGGTTGCTGGGCGAAAACCAAGTCCTGGCGAAGGGCTGCTAGGCGAAAACCAAGTCCTGGCGAAGGGCTGCTAGGCGAAAACCAAGTCCTGGCGAAGGGCTGCTAGGCGAAAACCAAGTCCTGGCGAAGGGATGCTAGGCAAAAACCAAGACCTGGCGAAGGGCTGCCGGGCAAAAGTCCAACTGGAGGAGCCGGTTGGCACCAGGTAAATTCTCCCTAGAGGAGTAGGTGAGGACGCGTTCCCCTTGAGGGAACATTAGGCGTCGGTTCGACTTAGGGCTCCATTTTGGAGACCAAAGTCAGAACCAAGACAGCTGAGGCTGTATAAATTAAATTAAATATTTGTTTTATTGTGTTTTGGACTAACCCTGGAAGCAGGACCGAAGGAACGTGTGTCTGCAGCTCAGAATGCCTCAAAGGAAAGAGGCAACTGTTGACTAGGGCGCCCGGAGTGTCCCGGGCGCCCCCAAGGTGAACACAAAACACAAAGAAAGCAAATGAACCTCGACAGTACATTCTGAGGGCGCCCCCGCTGTCCCGGGCGCCCCCATGGCAAACAAACTAAAGAGTTAAGCTGCTGCCGCATCTGCACTACGCACCCAGGGCGCCCCCGCTGTCCCGGGCGCCCCCAGCGCCCAGGGCGCCCCCAGCCACTCTTACGCAGGAGACTTCAGCGCTGCGGATAAGAGTTGGCCGAGTCAACCAGGGCGCCCCCAGCGTCCAGGGCGCCCCGTCAAGACCTTATCCCGAGGTTCAAGGGATAAGTCGTTGACTGCGCCTTGTGTGGATCTGCTGCCACGTGGGGGGGCGCCCCCGTCGACCAGGGCGCCCCCAGGCACTATAAAAAGAGCCCTAGACCCTCCTCTTCAGTACACTGCTTTCATTCAACGCATCCAAACGCTCTGACGACCGCGCTCTGCTCCGGAAACTTCCCGACTCAAGAACGAAGCGCCGTCATCCTCCCACTGCACCGAAACTCGATCTACACCGGGAGTTGGTAAAACAAAGTGTATATTTCTATTTACAGTAATTTTGTAATCTCACTTTGTAACCGTTTTGCGCACTATAGAATTGCCCAAAGTAAACGGGCAACGACCGTGGGCCTTGGAGTAGGAGTCGACCCAGGCTCCGAACCAAGTAAAACCTTGGTGTTTGCGTTGTTTGATTTTATTCCGCCGCGCACTTACTCTTTCTTTTAAATCTGAACATTTTCCGATATTCACCCCCCCTCTATCGGTCTTTCTCGATCCAACAAGTGGTATCAGAGCGGGGTTATTCAAAGTCGGTGCAACCACCACTTTGAAAATTCTTTTCGGATTTTTTTTCTTTCGCTTTATTTTTCAAATAAATAATATCTGTGAGTGTATTTAAAATATCCTTACGCCTTTTTTAATTTTGAATTTTCATCTTTTCACCATTCATTAGAATTGATAAAACGATCAATTTTTGAAAATTTGTCATAAATTTTTTTTATTATTATTTTAATATTATTTTGCCTCGAAAATCATGCAATACTTATTTTGGACTATTTTTCTCTTGCTCCAGCACTACTAATCCAAGACCAAGTCTTGGTACATTTCTATTTTTCTTTTTGTGTGCAAGATTTGTTCTTAATGGCCAATCAAGAATGGAACAGTACCCGTCCACCACTCTTCTCCGGCAAGAACTTCAACTCTTGGAGAAGTCAAATGGAGTTGCTTCTAAAAGCCCACATGGACCTATGGCTAATCATCCAAACGGGATTTTCTTTTCCCGTAGAAGATGGAATGTCGATCGCTTGGGAGAAATTGGACGAACCAACTCTGAGGAAGATCGAGACTGATGCTAAGGCAACAGTAATCTTGCAATGTGGTCTAACCAACGAGCAACATGAGCAACTCAAACTAGTGGGTCCATTCAGATGTGCTAGAGAAATCTGGGAAAAACTGATTAACCTTCATCAAGAGATCTCAGATGAAGAAGAAGATCAGGTAAATTATCTTGCCTTTTCGATCCAAGCACAAACAGCCGAGTCAGAGTCTGAACCAGAATCAAACGACGAACTGACAGAGATGGTAAGTAATTTTAAATGCTTTTCAAAATTAGAATTAAATAATCAAACAGATACTGTAATGGTCGAGGAAGGTATAAGTTCTATTGCAGGGAAATCTCCTAAACAACTACCAAAGAAGGAGCTTCAACAAGTACCCGAGTCCGACTCAGACACGGAACCAGAAGATGAATCTAGATCCGAGACAGCAACAATTAAGGGGGAGATTCCCAATAAGGAATCAAAAGGTAAAATTACAAATTTAAATTTTAAAAATCATATAATTTGTTACATATGCAGGGAGAGAGGGCACTACTAAACTAAGTGTCCTACTCGTAAGATTCAAACGATACCACCGACGGCAACAAAGAAACGAGCTCCAAAAGCACGAAAGAACAAGAGTCGCATTCAATGCTTCAAGTGTCAGGAGTTTGGGCATTACAAAGAGGAATGCACATATAAACGTTACAAAGATCCAGGGAAACCAACCAAAATGGGTAACTGTAATTTACATCCAAATCAACTCTTTACCTTGAATACTGATAGTTTAATTAATCTCCCTTGGTCAAATTTAGATATGGATGCATGCTTAGATAACTTAATGAAATCATGTATATTAGCAAAGTCAAAATTCAAAATGTTAAGACAAGAAAATGAGACTTTGAAAATTAAAATTGATATACAAGAAAAACTGATTAATAATTTTGCAAACTTAGAAAATCCAAAAATTTCTCCTCACTATGACATTATCTGAAGTTTTGTTTTGGCTATTCATAGGACTAGATAGCTTAAGGACTTAACCAATTACTTGAAATTTGAAAACATAGTATTGGGAGGAGGTGAGATGATAGTACGTTGGGGAAACCAACTCTAATAAGATCAAGTCTACTTGGTCTCTTTAGACTGGTGAAACCAGCCGAAGCTACCGATCCAAGACCCAAGCTAGTTAGACCAGAAAATGACCAAATTTAATTTGAAAATAAAATTTCATTAAAAGGCTTTGTCTAGGAAAGGGTGGATGATCCCATAAGGCTACGGCCAAAGAAGGCCTAGTGCCTCGCCAAGACCTGGAAGCCAATTTCTGAAATTCAAATTCAAATTATCTTTTGTCAAATTCGAATCTAACACAAATTTCAAATAATTATAGATTATAATCTGTTTTCAAAATTTCTATTTCTCAAACTTATTCTGTTTCAAAAATCACTTAATCAGTGTTCAAAATTTCTGCCTTCTAAACTTATTTTTTTTATCAAATCTGTTTTCAAAATTAAATAATTTTTTTTAAAATAAATGAAAATTCCTTTTCAAAATTAATTTTTACCTTCAAACCTGTCTCACAAAGAACTTTTAAGGTTAACTGTTTGAAAATCCTAGATTGGGTGAGACAGGAAAATTAAGTTCAATTAAAATTTCTTTTATGTTGTGTTTTAATTCAGAGGATAATTCCAACATAGTCAAACCATGATTAACATGGTCAAACCTAGTCAACACTAAGGTCTTAGATAAAGTCGAACCTTGTTTGATACAGGGGGAGTTCTTCTTAATGTTTTTTTTGATTTCTTAAAATCCTTATGCTTTAAAACTTATTTTCATATCAAAATAAGGCTTTCAAAAGTTGATTCAAAAACCTTAATATATTACTATCACTTTGGAAAAATTATTATCATTTCAAATTTTTTAAACTGTGTTATTCCAAATTGAGTTTTCAAAAATTTATCTCCTTGAAAGTTATCATACTTAGAAGATTGTTCAAAAGTGCTTCTTTTGATCTTGACAAACCCTAAAGACACAGAGGAAAGGTCCACTTCATGATCTTCAAGGACTCCTAGGATGTGTCAAATTAAGGGGGAGTCTAAGTCAAAAGAAAAACTTCAGAAAAAGTTTCTTTTTACTTATGTCTTTGTTAAACAGTTCTTTCTAATCTGACTCAAACCTTAAGACTCAAAGGAAGAGTACTTGTGGTCAACAAGCTTCCCAGGACTGAGTCAAGTTTAGGGGGAGGTCAAAATTAAAGGAATTATTTAATAACATGCTTTATTTCAAACTCTTGCAAAAATCTAAGTTTTTCAAAATACTATTTGTTAGAATTTGTGTGACTTATAAAATTGTTTTCGAAATAACATTTACTTAGGTTGGAAAATTTCCAGGACACTTAGGAAATGTCTTTGTAGTCAACAAGGTTTCCTAGGATGGTGTAAGACTGGAAAATGAACCAAGTTAAGTAAAACATTGAACCTTCAAAAGTTCACACACTTTTTTAGCATATATTTTTAAGTACTATCATTTTTTTAAAAAAATTTACTTGAGTTTGAAAATTTCCAGGACACTTAGGGAAATGTCCTTGTAGTTAACAAGGTTTCCTAGGATTGTGTCAGACTGGAAAAGAAACCTAGTCAAGTGAAATATTTTGTTTTCGAAAAAAAAATCTAATACTTTTCTAAAAGTACGTATGTATTTCAAATCATAATTTATCTCAAAAGTACTTGAAAAATCTTTTCAAAACTCTTTTTCGAAATTTTTTTACAAATACAAAATATTTTTTTTTCATAATACTCTTCAAAATGGACTTAATCTGGAAATTTAAGCTTTTTCTATGCTTTTAAGAGTTATACCAAGTATTTTTATGTTTTCAAAACTCATAAGCTCTGATACACAATTTCTTCTCAAAACTTCTTTCAAAACATATTCCGTTATTGATATATATCCAGGGGGAGAGATTGGAAAGAAGAGTGGGAATCAAAATTTTCAAATTTAAATTTTCTTTGTCTCTCTTCAAAAAGTATTAACTTCTTTTTCAAAATGTTTTAAGTACTTACTTAACCCTTTCAAAAACATATTAAGCACTTAACTCTTTTTCAAAAACATATTCTCCCAAATCAAGTTAAATACTTAACTTTATCATTTTAAGTATTGAATAATATTTCTAAGTACTTAAGTATTTAACGAATATTTTTTTTACTCAATTTTCTCAATCAAGTACTTGACACTTAATTTTCAAATTCTTCTAAAAAGTACCTGCTCCAATGTTTAAAAAACTTGTTAAGCCTGAAAAATCCTTTTCTTGACAATTTTCTAAGCGTGAAAAATTTCTTGAAAATTTTTTTTTTTTTGGAAACTTGGAAATTTTGCCTAAGTAAATTTTTTTTCCTTATAAAGTTGTAAATTTTTTTAAGCCTGAAATTTTTTCATAATGGTAAATTATCTAAGTGTAAAAAGTTTTGAAAATGCTTTTACTCGATTCTTGAAAAATACTTTGTCAAAAACATAAAGCACTTAGAAAAACTCATAAATCCCTGTTAGATACCTTGTTCACCCATGCTTGTTTTTGATATATGTCAAAGGGGGAGGAAAGGTCAAAGTTAAGAGTTAAGTTAATTATTCAGGGGGAGAATGAGCATGAGAAATTTTTTTTCTCTCTCTTTTCACTGTTCAAATTACATTTGGGTTTAGACTGTTACGAATTGATATGTTTTATTAGTCTTAACCTCTATGCTTAAACTGCTATCTTTTTCCTTAACTTTGAATTGTGTTGCCATAATCAAAAAGGGGGAGATTGTTGGTGCAGGAAGCACGAGATCGAACCTTGTTTTGATATTGGCAAAGGATTCAAAGTTAAGGGTTATTTGTTGTCTAACAATGCTGCTTGAGAGTGCAGGAAACAAAGTCCTAGCGAAGGGCTGCTAGGCACCTGACGATGGGCTGTCAGGAAACCAAATCCTGGCGAAGGGTTGCTGGGCGAAAACCAAGTCCTGGCGAAGGGCTGTTAGGCGAAAACCAAGTCCTGGCGAAGGGCTGCTAGGCGAAAACCAAGTCCTGGCGAAGGGCTGCTAGGCAAAAACAAAGACCTGGCGAAGGGCTGCCGGGCAAAAGTCCAACTGGAGGAGCCGGTTGGCACCAGGTAAATTCTCCCGAGAGGAGTAGGTGAGGACGCGTTCCCCTTGAGGGAACATTAGGCGTCGGTTCTACCTAGGGCTCCATTTTGGAGACCAAAGTCAGAACCAAGACAGCTGAGGCTGTATAAATTAAATTAAATATTTGTTTTATTGTGTTTTGGACTAACCCTGGAAGCAGGACCGAAGGAACGTGTGTCTGCAGCTCAGAATGCCTCAAAGGAAAGAGGCAACTGCTGACTAGGGCGCCCGGAGTGTCCCGGGCGCCCCCAAGGTGAACACAAAACACAAAGAAAGCAAATGAACCTCGACAGTACATTCTGAGGGCGCCCCCGCTGTCCCGGGCGCCCCCATGGCAAACAAACTAAAGAGTTAAGCTGCTGCCGCGTCTGCACTGCGCACCCAGGGCGCCCCCACTGTCCCGGGCGCCCCCAGCCACTCTTACGCAGGAGACTTCAGCGCTGCGGATAAGAGTTGGCCGAGTCAACCAGGGCGCCCCCAGCGTCCAGGGCGCCCCCGTCAAGACCTTATCCCGAGGTTCAAGGGATAAGTCGTTGACTGCGCCTTGTGTGGATCTGCTGCCACGTGGGGGGGGGGCGCCCCCGTCGACCAGGGCGCCCCCAGGCACTATAAAAAGGGCCCTAGACCCTCCTCTTCAGTACACTGCTTTCATTCAACGCATCCAAATGCTCTGACGACCGCGCTCTGCTCCGGAAACTTCCCGACTCAAGAACGAAGCGCCGTCAACCTCCCACTGCACCGAAACTCGATCTACACCGGGAGTTGGTAAAACAAAGTGTATATTTCTATTTACAGTAATTTTGTAATCTCACTTTGTAACCGTTTTGCGCACTATAGAATTGCCCAAAGTAAACGGTCAACGACCGTGGGCCTTGGAGTAGGAGTCGACCCAGGCTCCGAACCAAGTAAAACCTTGGTGTTTGCGTTGTTTGATTTTATTCCGCCGCGCACTTACTCTTTCTTTTAAATCCGAACATTTTCCGATATTCACCCCCCCTCTATCGGTCTTTCTCGATCCAACATTTTGGTCCTACTCAATGTACACAAAGTACACTAGTGTAATTCTATGGTTAAGATAAACCATACCTAATTACACTACAACCATGTTGATGGTTTGTCCAATTCCATCTTGGTTGTGAGCCTCTTTCTTATACTTCTGCAAGGATCCTGATAACATGATCTTTTGTGCGACACCACGCACTATGTTATCTATAATGTAAGTATTAGACATTTTGTGCACGTACTAATATAAATATGCACTGTGTGATTTTACGATTCTCTTTAAAATGAAAATGTATTCTAATCCAAAAGCAAAGCTTTTAGTATACATCCTAAGACTATGTCCATCCAGGCTAGAGGTGGCTTTGAGTACTTCGTCAGTTTTATTGACGATTATTCAAGGTATGGATACATTTACTTGATGCGCCGTAAGTCTGGATGCTTTGATAAGTTCAATGAATTCAAGGCTGATGTGGAGAAACATCGAGATAAACGTATCAAGACACTACGATCAGATCGTGGTGGTGAGTACCTCTTTGGGGAATTTAGGACCTACTTATCAGAGACTGGGATTCAGTCCCAGATGACTGCACCCGGCACACCCCAACAGAACGGTGTGGCAGAAAGAAGGAATAACTCTTATTGAGATGGTTAGGTCAATGATGAGCTACTCTGAGTTGCCAGATTCGTTCTGGGGATATGCTCTGGAAATGGTGGACTGGGCGCAAGCCTAGTCTAGGACATGGTTCCATCTAAGTCAGTCCCTTCTACTCCCACAGAACTGTGGACTGGGTGCAAGCCTAGTCTAGGACATGTTCGGATTTGGGGTAGTCCAGCACATGTGTTGAAGGGAGATACTGTTAAGATGGAATCTCATACGAAAGTGTGTCTGTTCGTAGGCTATCCTAGAGGGATGAAAGGTGGTCTGTTCTATAGTCCTAAGGATGAGAAGGTAATCGTTAGCACGAATGCCAGATTCTTAGAAGAAGACTATGTGATGAACCACAAGCCCAGGAGTAGACTAGTGCTTAAAGAGTTGAGAGGGGACATTCAGACCTTAGTACCAACTGTACAAGAGGATACACCACAAGTCACTACACCGCGTGTCACAGAAGATACACAGGTGGTACCTCGTCGCAGTGGGAGGGTTGTTAGACAACTCGAGAGGTTCATGTTGTAAAATACGGCAATTCGAAAATTCGGACCGGAAAATTTTTCGGAATTTTTCCGGATTGAGTCTAGGGTTTTCGGCCCTACGGGAGGAGCCCAAGGGGCTTTACTATAAAAAAAACTTAAAACTTATTAAGGGCTTCATGGAAGAAAACCTTAAATAGTTGGCTTAAGTAAATTTACCTAAATTTAAAGGGCTTTCAGGTAGACTCTTAAATTAGGAAAGGGTAAATCATTTAACCCTAGAGATTTATTGAGGTGGATTATAAAATATTGGAGGGTTAAACAGCTAGAACCCTTATCCTAAGGGCAGAATTTGGAATTTCTGAAAGTTGAGGGGAGTTTTTGTAAAAATCTCTTCACATATATACCTTACCTTCTGTTGCCGTGACTCGTGAACCCTAGCTCGCAGCCACGCTGCCTCCCCGAAATCCTTTCTCTCCTGTTCACCTTTGCGAACCCTTGCTCGTAACGATTTCCCTTGCCTCCCCCACGCTCTCACGACACTGCACCACATGGCCGACGCCCCTCAACATTTGGCTCCGGGGGAGGCTACAACCGCCGGTCTCCACTCTTCCTCTCCGGTCACGGGTAAGTAGCGAACGGATCTAGTTTCTATGTTTTGATTCTATGCTCCGATTTTCTCTCTTCATTGGGGCATGAGCTACCCGAGTGCCATAGGCGATCATTGCCATTTGGTGAGCCCTAATCGTTCCAAGCATTTGCAGCTTGTCACCTCCTTTTGTCGATCGGGGATTGGGGTGGCAATTGGACAGGAGAAACTTCATTAGAAGAGGTAGTGGTGGTCGGTACCGGTTGATCGGAACAAAGGAAAGGATGGAAATGGGTGTTGGTGCCTCAGGTATGTTAGGTGCTACTCGTGTTCTTGGATGGATTCATAGCTGTAGATAAGCATTTTCAATCGGATTTTGATTCTGCTTCTATTTTGGCAATTGACTTCAGTTTATGTGCTTATGGTTTAGCTGAGGAGTGCTGGTCGTGTGCTTATGATTGGGTTCCAGGTTTAGAGCATGTTCTATTTTGAGGGGTCAGCAGTGAGCAACTCTTAAGGTTTGTTTTGGCTTTGGTTAGCATATAAGCTCCAAGAGGTGTTTAGTTTAGATGAGAGGTGGGGTTGATTTGATACTGGCATGTATTATTTTGGGATCCATGTGATTGGGTTTTGTATCTTGAAATATTGTTGATTTGGATTGTAGTTCCCGTTAAGCTATTGTGTATCCACAATGTTGTTTGGGTGAATTTGAATAAGCTAATGTGTGGCCTGATATAAGTGTAGATTTTGTATGATGTTATTGTGGAGGAAGGTTGCTGTGAGTTTGGGTGAGGTTGCTAATGACAAATCAATTTTGGAGACCGCTGTGTTGACATTATTGATTTCGGTGTGATCTGTGGATACCAACGAATTGGAACAGAACTTTGTTATGAATTGGGAGGATTAGCAGTAGTTCTCCATGCCATGAGCAATGGAAACCCTATGTAGAACTTCACCTTGATCTGTTGTAGTTGGTGTAGTTGTGTTATGTTTCTATTGGTTTTATCTTGAGTTGTCGTGAGCTTCATGTTTGGGAGTTTGATCTGGTTTTGTTGTGATACCATTTAGGGTTGCATGATAGTTTGAATTATGGCTTTGATAGTAAGGTTAAATTGTAAAGATGGAAAAGTAGGTTGTAATATGGTTTTGCTTTGCTATGATTACTGCAGTAAGCCATGGGTTAGGCAAATTGATTGAGGTTTAGATTCTACAATTGTAGATGGTGATGGAGGTTTATGTTTCTTGTTGTATACAACCCTAGGCATTGGGGTTGTAGTGGATTTGGAATTCAGTGTAGTTTAAACCTCAATTAGCATTGTGTCGTGGCCTACTCTAGAGTTGGGGATGGGTTCTTCACTTTATTTAATTTAGGGATTTGAACTTAATCTCGTTAAATTGGAGTAATTGGGAACTAATTATTTAATTATGATTAATTAAATGGTTGTGATAATTAGGATGATCCTAATTAATTATGATAGCTTATTTTTGTTAGGTATCATGTGTTATTATAACTAAACACTATGTCCGTTGGTATAGGATATTGACTTGATTGATTGTTTCATTTCGGATACCTGGACAGGGGGATTTCTTCGTGTACGCACATTTCACTTTTGAGGCGGGTACCCTTGACTTATCTTTTAGATATTGTCATATTACTATTCATGATTTGTTATAGATAATAGTAAGTTTATATACTATATCTGCCATAGTATTCCTGTACATGATATCTGTTGCATATCTTTGAGGTTATCTCCCTTTTAGCTTCATACAGTCTCAGTAGTGGTTACGTGTATATATATTTATGCATAGATGTAGTGATATGCTCCCTAGCATTTGACATTGATGGATCATTGGTTATTTTGTCAGTATACCAAGTAGGTTACTTGTATCCCATGATATAGGATTCAGACCTGTACCAGTACACTGAGGTGTTAGTTGAGGACTTGGTGGGTGTTATATGTGTTTGGGTCATGCACCATCATTGCATTGTTGCATGCTGACGATCATCGGCTCCTATGTAGTCTGAGGCCATCGTCAGTTACATGAGGATATACACACACATCCACTCAGGGGTAGTGGCTACCATAGGGTGTGTGCATTTGCCCTGTATTGCTCCGCACGGTCACTATTTGGAGGGTGGTTCCGGTGTGTGGTAGCAGCCAGGGATCCCTTCTCGTCCTGAGACACGAGAAGATGAGAGCTAGACTCCCCCATTGCTTGGGGTAGAAGAGTGACCTCCGTCAGCACCCTGTCCACTCGGTCACTCAGGAGCAGTGATAGCAGGGTGCGTACAGTTGTCATAGCTCTACCCTTTCGGGCATCCATTTATGACAGGTGGACGATGATCTGACTGGTGTCAGGGGTGACACATATCATTGAACCATGTGCATATTTTACATCGTGCATTATTTGCTGCATTTGATTTCTG
This sequence comes from Boesenbergia rotunda, assembly GCA_024364735.1. NCBI lineage: Eukaryota > Viridiplantae > Streptophyta > Magnoliopsida > Zingiberales > Zingiberaceae > Boesenbergia > Boesenbergia rotunda. The sequence goes on along the minus strand of JAGFNQ010001930.1, from coordinate 55,322 downwards.
CACTTGATTGACATGCATATACTTGTGACTTGTTTACTTTGGATTATGTGTTTAACTTGTTCCATAGGGATTTATTCACCCCTCTGCAGGAGAGTTGGATTCTGGTATGTACCTTCATTCAGTATCTTCAGTGTATCCCTGTCTATTATTCATATGAGACTGTATCAGCGTGACTCTTATTGTTAGTATAACCTACTATGCATACCTGTTTAGGTATCCGATGAGTTCGTTTGGACTCACACCGTTGCCTATGTTTTTATTTCAGGTTGAGATACTTGGAGTCGCCAGAAGAGCCCAGCAGCCAGTCCCTACCCATCGCGACGCATGATTTTGTTTTGTACTTTGGAGTGCATTGTTTTATATTCCTTTTAGCGATTTGTATATGTCATATGAGTGTGTCGTGTGCCCTAAGGGGTTTTTTGTATTGTTGTTTCGTCGTAAGTCGGACCGGTCCGCANCTCTGACAGGGTTAAACCAACGACACATAATAAGATAATCGCATTTTGGCTAGGATATTCTATCTCTAAAATTTCTTCCAACAAACCATAAAAATCAGTATTTCCACCTCCGTCATTGGATGACTGAACGCAAACCCCACTATTCATTGCACTCTTCTCCATTCCATATTCTTTAGTATGAAAATTATATCCATTTATGAAGTATGTTGGCCAAGTGCATACAAGTGCTTTTGGACCCCATGACAAATTGATTGACATCTCATGTTCAAGGTGAGCTTGATTATCATGAACCTAAAATCAAATACGCCAAGTGTTAAAAGTCTGCATATGTATAAACCAAATTTAGATTGTCTACTTGAATATGACTTGAATATGATTTAAACCATGGTGCAAATTCTTCATCGTATAACCGATCAAACTGTTGTGGCGACAATTTAGAATATAAGTTTTGGAAAATCCTTCAAAAAAAAACAAAAAACTTATCACACAAACAATTTACGACATTAGAAATATAAATATATATTTATACTAACTCGTATTATGATGATACTTCTAGACAATTCAATAAAATATATGTTTGAGCTGCCTGCCATTCTTGGCAAGTTACGTATCTCTGCTTACATGGTCCACTTGGTTGAGCAAGATAGTTAAAAATTGAGAAGGACTTTAGATTGGGATCAATAGGACCCTCATCATTTCTTCCCGCTCTTTGCCTTTTGCTATGAACATGAGGCTCAAAATAATATGATGCAAAAGTTATTACTTCCTCCATAATGTATGCATTAACAATTGAGGATTCAATTCATGCCTTATTTTTCACTTTTTTCTTCAAATGATATAAGAATCTGATGGTAATGAAACGCAATGTATTAGATATTAATATATAATAAATTGTATAAATTTTTATGTATTAAGATTGTCGAAGTATAGATGAAAATTTTATCTTTCAAATGGATACATCCATCGAAATGAGCAGGTCCTCTAACTTTGGCCTCGTATGGTAAGTGAACCAAAAGATATTGCATAGAATCAAAAAATGAGAGTGGAAAAATTCTTTCTAAATATACATAATAATTGGAATGTCTCTCTCTAACTTCTCCATGTGTGAATGTCTCAAAACTGTTAAGCAAATATCACGTAAAAAAATGCTCAACTCTGTAATGATGCCTCATATAAAATTTGGTAAGAGTTCCTTAAAAGCAATAGGAATGAGTCATTGCATGATTATATGACAATCATGACTTTTTAAGCCAATCAATTTGTATTCCTTCATATTTACACATCTTGCAAGATTAGAGACATATCCATCTGGAAATTTCAATGATTTCAACCATTCACAAATAACACGTCTCTGATCCTTATTCAATGTATAAATTGCCTTTGGCTTTGGTCCCCTACTACTTTCATCGACATCAAGAGTGGGCCTTTTACAAACAAGTCGCATATCTTTTCTGGCATTCAAATTGTTTTTAGTTTTTCCATTGATATTCATCATTGTATTTATCAGATTATCAAAAATATTCTTCTCAATATGCATTACATCAAGATTATGATGAATCAAATGATTTTGCCAATATGGTAAGTCCTAAAATATACTCCGTTTAGTCCATTTATGTGTACTTCCATATTCATATCGTGTACCATATGACTCTTCAATAAGTGATGGAAAGTCAAATTCTGAACCAAATCTGTTCACCTATTAATCTTAATGGCGGAAGTGTTCTTTCAATTTTATTCTTAGTGAATTCATCTTTATTTTTTCTGAAATTATGATTTAGTGGTAAAAATTATCTATGACAATCAAAATAAGTTGGTTTCTTCCCGTGTTTCAATCTGATTGACTTAGATCTCTCCATACATATTGGGCATCCAAAGATCCTAATGGTACTCCAACCCGATAGCATACCATAAGCTGGAAAGTCATTTATCATCCAAAAAAGAGAAGCCTTCATTACAAACATCTGATTAGTGTGAACATTATAAGTAGGAAAACCTTCATCCCATAGTTGTTTCTACTTTGCAATCAAAGGTTGCATATAAACATCTATTAACTTCTTCGGATTTTGAGGGCCAGGCACAACTAATGTTAAAAACATATAAGGAGTTTCATGCACATCAAGTGGAAGATTATACGGAGTTAAGATAACTGGCCAACATGAACAATTTCTTCCAGATTTTCCAAACGTAGCAAAACCATCAGCACATAAACCTAATCTAATATTTCGAATCTCCTTTGCAAATTTTGGATATATTCTATCAAAATGCTTCCATACCTCTATATCGCTTGGATGAGACATTAGATCCTCTTCTGTTTGATGATTTGCATCAAGTCATGTGTTCAGCAGTTGCCTTTGATGCATAAAGCCTTTGTTACATAGGGGTTAAAGGCAAATAAAACATTTGCTTGTATGATTTATGTCGCAATTGATTTCTTCTATTGCTCTTGTATGTAGTTTGATTACAAAATTTACAAATATCTGCATCTCATCAACTCCCCAATATAGCATTCAATCATCTCTGTAAATATCAATTCTTAGCACCGGAAGACCCAAATCTTTCATGAGTTTTTTCATACTATAAAAATCATTAGGCAGTATATGATCACGTGGCAATGCCTGTTAAATACGGCAAATTAAAAATCTAGAGAATAAATTTTTTTTAAAATTTATTTTAGAGAAAAAAAGGATTATCAGACTAGGGTAAAGAGTTTTGGATAAACTCTTAAATTACGAAAGGATAAATAATTTATCCCTAAAGATTATTTGAGGTAGATTGTAATAAAAGAGAGGGTTAAATGGTTAAAATATTAACCCTAAGGGATTAATGTGAAATTGAGGAATGTCAGGGGCTTTTCTGCAAAAGACCCCCCTTTAATATTACCTCTTCCCGAGCCCTAGCCGCAGCCACAGCCAAAGCCGCAGCCGCCCTTTCGTTGTCTTCTTACTCCCGAGCCCTAGCCGAGATTGCAGCCAAGCGCCAGCCGATTTCTTCTCCTCCCCTTTGCGCGAGCCCTAGCCGCCCGATCCTTCTTCTTCGATCTTCTTCGCTCTTCTTCGCCCGCAGCCAAGTCAACGCACGCCGACTCCATCCTCTCTTCATCTAACCTAATCGCAGCCAAGCACGGGCGAAACCCTTTTCCCGATCCGATCTTCCTCCCCGGTCATGGGTAAGTAGCGAACGGATCTAGTTTCTAGGTTTTGATTCTATGCTCCGATTTTCTCTCTTCGTTGGGGCGTGAGCTACCCGAGTGTCATAGGCAATCATTGCCATTTGGAGAGCCCTAATCGTTCCAAGCATTTGCAGCTTGTCACTTCCTTGTGTCGATCGGGGATTGGGGTGGCAATTGGACAGGAGAAACTTCATTAGAAGAGGCAGTGGTGGTCGGTGTCGGTTGATCGGAATAAAGGAAAGGATGGAAATGGGTGTTGGTGCCTCAGGTATGTTAGGTGCTGCTCGTGTTCTTGGATGGATTCAAAGCTATAGATAAGCATTTTCAATCGGATTTTGATTCAACTTCTATTTTGGCAATTGACTTCAGTTTATGTGCTTATGGTATAGATGAGGAGTGTTGGTCGTGTGCTTATGATTGGGTTCCAGGTTTATAGCATGTTCTATTTTGAGGGGTCAGCAGTGAGCAACTATTAAGGTTTGTTTTGGTTTTGGTTAGCATATAAGCTCCATGAAGTGTTTAGTTTAGATGAGAGGTGGGGTTGATTTGATACTGGCATGTATTGTTTTGGGATCCATGTGATTGGGTTTTGTATCTTGAAATATTGTTGATTTGGATTGTAGTTTCCGTTAAGCTATTGTGAATCCACAATGTTGTTTGGGTGAATTTGAAATCAGCTAATATGTGGCCTGATATAAGTGTAGATTTTGTATGATGTTATTGTGGAGGAAGGTTGCTGTGAGTTTGGATGAGGTTGCTAATGACAAATCAATTTTGGAGATCGCTGTGTTGACATTATTGATTTCGGTGTGATCATGTGTATATTGATTAGGTTGGTTAATTAATTAATGAATTAATGTATCTGATAAGTGGAGTGGCTTAACAAATTGGGCTATTATGGATTTTAGTGTTTAATGGGGTAGAATAATGTGAATTGCAGCCTTGATGTATGGATTTTGGATTTGCTGTGGATGAGGATGGATGTTTGGTAGCTTTCTCATTTGAAATTCGGAATGAGATAGCAGTGAGGTTTTAGGGATTGGCTATGAGTACCTTTGGGGTAAATGATTGAATGATTCATTTGGAATCGATCCTACTATTGGATAGATATTTGGTTTTGTTTTGGCTTGGGATTAGGTTGTTATTGGATCGATAGACTTAGTAATGAACTTTGGCGAGCTCCATCATTGTGGTATTGACCTTTACTAGGATTAGGGTGATCCTAGATGAGTTGTAGATATACTTAGCTAATTTAGCATTTGTTAAAGTAGTTAAAACTGTGTTTTGATATAGGACACTGAGTTTACTGTTGCTGATTATTGGACCAGAGGTTCCCTACATATACGGATTCTTCATTTTGAGGCGGGTACCCCTTGACTTATCTTGTTGATATTGTCATATTGCTATGCATGGTTTGTTATAGATAACCGTAAGCTATATGTTATATCCGCCTTAGTATACCTGTATTTGATACATGCTGCTTAACCTTGAGGTTATCGCCCGTGTAGATTCATACAGTCTCATTTGTTGTCTTGTGTATATATATGTGTGCATAGAGGTAGTAATATGTTCCCTCTTGCATTTTGATATTTATAGATCACTGGTTACTTTTTCAATATACCTAGTAGATTACTTGTATCCCCATGATATAGGATTCAGACCTATACCTAGCACACTGAGGTGTTAGTGAGGACTTGGTGGGTGTTATATGTGTTTGGGTCATGCACCATCCTTGCATTATTGCATGCTAACGATCATCGACTCCTATGTAATCTGAGCCCATCGTCAGTTACATGAGGATATGCACACACATCCACTCAGGGGTAGTAGCTGCCATAGAGTGTGTGCATTTGCCCTGTATTGCTCTGCACGACCACTATTTGGAGGGTGGTTCCGGTGCCTGGTAGCAGCCAGGGATCCCTTCTCGTCCTGAGACACGAGAAGATGAGAGCTAGACTCCCCCATTGCTTGGGGTAGGAGAGAGACCTCCGCCAGCATCCTGTCCACTCGATCACTCAGGAGCAGTGATAGCAGGGTGCGTACAGTTGACATAGCTCTACCCTTTCAGACGTCCATTTATGACAGGTGGATGATGATCTGACTGGTGTCAAGGGTGACACATATCATTGCACCATGTGCATATTTTGCATCGTGCATTGTTTGCTGCATTTGATTTCTGCACTTGATTGGCATGCATATACTGGATACCTATTTATCTTGGATTATATGTTATACTTGTTCCATAGGGATTTATTTCACCCTCTGCAGGATAGATGGATTCGGGTATGTACCTTTATTCAGTATCTTTAGTGTATACCCTTGTCTATGATTCATATGAGACTGTATTAGCGTGGACTCTTATTGTTATTATAACGTACTATGCATATCTGCTGGGTATTCGCTGAGTTTATGGACTCACACCATTGCCATACTTTTTGATTTCAGGTTGATATCTGCTAGGAGGGTCCGAGTTGCCAGTCCCGTGTTTGCTACTACACCTGATTTGGTTTTATGCATTATTTTCTGTTTTTGGACCATGTTATGTTTTATTCCGTTGCATTGGATTTTTCGTGGACTTGTAGTACTTGTCTTTCTTTATGGGATTGTACTTTTGAGTCCTATGTTGGACTATGTGTGTGGTTTTGCTTCGTTACAGCCCCCTGGCAGCTCAGGTAAGTCTGTGATTTGGATTTTTGATTATTTTGTCATATATACTGCTATTCTGTTTGGATTTGAGTCCTGAGGCCCATATAAACTGCGTGGTAGTGTTATACTTGTGTTATGTATGTGTAAATTATCCGCCGTACAGGGGAGGTGCTGTCTGATTTTCTATTGGATCAGCGGCTCCTAGGTCTCGGGGCGTGACAATTTATTTTGGTATCAGAGCTCAGGTTATCGGATACCTCGAGGACTTGTGGATTTTCGGTAATTATCTGATACCAATTTATTTCGGTATCAGAGCGTAGGTTTGCGATGCCTACTTGTTTTACGAGTCTTGTCGGATTTGTTCGGGGTAGTTTTCTCGATGTGGTTGTCTGGGACTTGGCGCGATGGGACTTCTTCTGGCGCAGGTATTTCTTCTGATCTCTTGTATCCCTTATCCTAGTTAGGATGGGTAGGAATTCTCTTGTATTATTGGATCTTGCTACCATTCCTGTATATTTAGGTATGAAATTCTTTCCTGTCATTGGATTAGGTTGTTATTCCTGTATATTTATATATAGTTAGAAATTCTCTCATGTTATTGGATCATGTTATTATTCTTGTACCCGTCTAGTAACTTGGTTAGATATGATGAAGTCATCAGTTTATAGTAATCATGGTTAGGATCGACCATGATAGCGATTAGTTGGCTGTTGCAGACTTGTCTAAATGCGGAGAATCTTGATTCTTGTGTGATAACGATATATGGGTTGGAAGATGAGGATTGAACCTGTCAACAAGATAATAAAGGTAAAGGATATTTGAGGTTAAGGATTTTGATTTTTCCTAGACCTTACTATTCATAGTACTTGTACCAGCTACCATCTACTGAGAGAGGACTAGGGTTGCCTATCGTAATTGGCTCGATCATTATTGGATTAATTCACTTTAGCTCATGGAACTGCAAGTTTCTTTTTGTTATATATATATATATATATATATGGATGGATAAGCTAGATGTTATGTCTTGAGTACATGATCTGCAGTGATGCAGTAGGGTAGCATTAGCTACATATTATTACGATTAGTAGAGGATTAATACATTCTGTTCCTTGGGGGCTTTGACCATGGAACACTTGTACTTGATTGTTGACCTAGAAAGTGTTGGTGCAATCTTGCTCAAGTAATTATGGTTTTCATGTTTGGCTAAACAAGTTTAAGTTAGGCAATGTTTTGTGTTCTAACTTGTGTGCCTTAAGTAAGCAGGAAAGTTCAGGTGGAAGACTTGGCAAGGGAAGTCCAAGAAGAGAGTCTTGGCAAAGGAAGTCCCGGAGGTGTGACCTCTTGGCAAAAGGGAGATTTAGTATGACGAAGCCGATGGAAACACTTCAAGCAAGTGCAAGGATGATGAGTCGTGGACTCGGAAGCATCCAAGAGAGGCACAAGGCTTGTGGAAGGTGTTTGAAGGAATGAGTCAAGACTAAGGGATGAAAAGGGAAGCTGAAATATGATTTCTCAGCTTCATCAGTCGACTGGTAAGTTGTTAGTCGACTGGGACCACAACCCACAACACACAGAGAATCGGGTCGACCCAAGGAGGGTCGACCAGTCGACTTCCAGTCGACTGGAATTGGTTCCAGTCGACCGGCCAGTCGACTGGTACTGTACCAGTCGACTGGAGGTCGACCGTTGCGAAGGCGGCTGAGGCACTCATTACATATTTTATAGCCGTTGAAGCCTACCAGTCGACCGGTAAGTAAGCAGTCGACTGGAGTCGCGGATGAAGATATAAAACCTAGTGTTTTATCTTGGAGAGGAAAAGGGCTTTTCTTGTATACGAAGTGTGTGATCATTCTAGAGCTCTCCAAGCTTCACAACTCTCTCTCAATCTCCTCCTCCAAGCTTTCATTTCATTTGTAAGAGGAGGGAGATTATTGTGTTAGGGTTTCTCCACCTTCAAGTGTGATCTTGAGAAGGAGAAGTTCATAGTGAAGGGTGTGTGTGGTGTGTGTGGATCCTTGGATTAGTCACCTTGAAGAGGTGGATACCAAGTAAAATCAGTGAGTTAGCATTGATTTCTTTCCTACCTTCATATTTCTATTTGTATTGCTTCCGCTAACTTGTTTGTAGGAAAGTAAAATCGAAAGATAGCTATTCACCCCCCCTCTAGCTAGGGCAAAGATCCTAACAAGTGGTATCAGAGCAAGGTTTAGCTTTGGGAAGATCTAACAATCTACAAAGCATAAAGAATGGCTCATCAAGAGGGATATAGCACCACACGACCACCTTACTTCGACGGAAACGATTTTGCTTATTGGAAAGGTAGGATGGAGTTTTACTTAATGAATGATTTTGAAACTTGGCTTAGTATTGTGGAAGGTTTCAAGAAGCCAACGAATGAACAAGGAGAAACTCTTCCGATCAAGGCGTGGCCAAAAGAGATAAGAAAAGAGGCTCAAGCAAACGCCAAGGCTATCACGACTTTGCAATGTGGATTGTCAAAGGAACAACTAAACAAGGTTGGACCCTTCAACTCGGCAAAGGAGCTTTGGGAAAAGCTCATTGAGTTGAATGAAGGGTCAAGTGAATCGAGAAGAGCCAAGAGGGATCTTCTTGTCGGCCAACTTCAAACCTTCTCCATGAAGCCTCATGAGACCGTAAGTCAAATGCACGGAAGATTCAAGGAGATCGTGAACGGTCTTCATGTGATAGGTGAGAAAGTTGAGAACCGAGATTTGGTGAGGTATGTTCTTCAAGCCTTCCCTAGAACTACCCTATGGGCATCAATGGTGGATGCTTACAAGGTGTCTAGGGATCTTTCAATTGTCAAAGTTGATGAATTATTTTGTGAATTCGAACTACATGAACAAACTAACTTGTCTTCCAAGGAAAAAGGCATTGCTCTATTTGTAGAAAAGAAGGAGAAGAAGAGCAAGAAGAAGGAAAAGAAGGAGGTGTCCTCATCCGAATCCGAGCAAGGCTCCTCGGATAGTGAGGAAGAAATGTCCGCAAAAGAAGTAGCACATTATGTGAAGAAGATGATGGGAAGATCCAAAAGATTTACAAGAAGGGATGTGAGGAAAATGTTCACATCCCCAAAAGGTAAGAGTAGTCAAAGTTCTAATTCTATTTCTAATGTCACGTGTTATGAGTGCAACAAGAAAGGGCACATCAAGACGAATTGCCCGGAGTTGAAAAAGAAGGAAGAAAAAGAACACAAAAGGAAAGAGAAGAAAAAGAAAGAAGTGATGGTGGCTCAAGCCGAATGGGACAATTCAAGTAGCGAATCATCGGATGATGAAGAGGAGTTGTGCCACATCACAAGGCACATGGCATTAATGGCACATCAAAGTGATCAAGACACATCAAGCGAAGAAGAGAACTCAAGTAGCGATGAATCATCATCTAGCGAAGATGAGGTAATGGATTCTCCCAAAGAAAAATTTCTTTATGATACTATTGCATATCTTAAGAATGCTTTGGTTAGGTCAAAAACTAAGGTCAAGGGGCTAAAGGAAGAAATTAGGACCCTTAAGGAGGACAAAGAGAAATCATGTGGTGTAAGTAAAGTGAATAAGGAGAACATCAAATTAAAGGAGGAAGTTGTTGATCTAAAGAAGCGCTTAGAAAATTCTCAATTGGATCAAAAGGACTTGACTTGCTCCTAAATAGTCAAAGGGTTGCCTATAGGAAGGCCGGGCTAGGATATAAAGATAAAGAAGTCTCCTATATTTCCCTTGTAAATAGAAAAGGATCATCCAAGAAAAAGGGTGTCAAGGGTAATGTGAAACAAGTGTGGGTTCCAAAGAAGGATGTAAAAAATGCAAAAGGTTCAAACCTTAAAGGCAAGGTAAAACAAGCATGGGTGCCTAAGAAATACCTCAAAAATGTTAGTGACTCAAACATTTGGGTACCTAAGAGTGATGTGTTTTATGTTGTCTAGGTAAAAGAAAAGAAGGACACAAGCATGTGGATCTTGGATAGCGGATGTTCAAGCCACATGACCGGGGATGTGAGAAAGTTTTCAAAAATCAAATACACAAAGAAAGGGAAGGTGTCCTTTGAAAATAGTGGAAAGCTCAAAATTATAGGTAGAGGTACAATTGAGGTATCTTCTACTATCACAATTCATAAAGTTCTTCTAGTCAAGGATATGGAGTTTAACTTGCTTAGTGTGAGTCAATTATGTGATTCCGGGTATCAAGTGGAATTCCATAACAATAAGTGCTTGGTTAGACAATTAGGGTTGAAAAATGTTGTCTTGGAAGGGTTTAGGAGGCAAAATCTTTATTACATAAATCTCTCTTATGCTTCTAACCCATCTATTGAGTGTTTCATGTCAAAAGAAGATGAAGGATGGCTATGGCATAGAAGACTTGGACACACCAACATGAAGAATATAGCCAAGGTTGCTAAAATGGAATTGGTAAAAGGCTTACCTAAAGTGAAGTTTGTCAAAGATAAGATGTGTGATGCATGCCAAGAAGGTAAGCAATCAAAGTCTTCACACAAAGGTAAAACTTTAGTAAGCACTAAATTACCTTTGGAATTATTGCATTTAGATCTTTTTGATTGTCATAGTACTCCTTCATTGACGGGAAATAAATATTGCTTGGTTATCATTGATGATTACTCTAGATATACATGGGTTTATTTTTTGAAACATAAGGATGATACCTTAGCAATTCTCATAAGCTTTACCAAACGGGTAGAAAATGAAAGAACCTTGAAAATCAATAGGATTAGGAGTGATCATGGTGGAGAGTTTGAGAATTCAAACTTCTCTAATTTTTGCCTAGAAATGGGATACAAGCATGAATTTTCATGCCCTAGGACTCCCCAACAAAATGGAGTGGTTGAGAGGAAAAATAGGGCTCTACAAGAAGCGGCTAGAACTATGTTGAATGCATACTCTCTTCCCACCTATCTATGGGCGGAGGCGGTTAACACCGCTTGCTACATTCAAAATAGGGTTGTAGTTCATAGATTCTTAGGAAAAACACCTTTTGAATTATGGAATGGGAAAATTCCTAAAATTCACTACTTTAGGGTGTTTGGTTGTAAGGCTTACATCCTAAACACAAAGGATGACTTGAGAAAATTTGATGCTAAGGCGGATGAAGGCATTTTTGTTGGGTACTCACTCACTAGTAAGGGGTATAGGGTGTACAATAAAAGAACCCAAGTAGTTGAGGAATCATCAAATGTTGAATTTGATGAATCCTCTAACACTTACCCTAGAAAATCTCCTATTGATAAGGACATAGAAACTAGACATAAGGAGATAACCCAAGTTTTTCAAAACTTACAATTGGAAAGCAATGATCAAGGGGGAGGAAAAGGAGAATCGGATGATGAAAGGAGAAATGATGATGGTGAAAATAGTCATTCTAGAACGTTAAGGAATCACCACAATCACCCCATTGATCAAGTAGTTGGAGATATTGACCAGGGAGTGAGAACTAGATCCTACTTTAGGGAACATGCTAGTCAAATAGCTCTAATTTCTAGCTTTGAACCGAAATCAATTAATGAAGCCCTAGGTGATAATGATTGGATTTTGGCAATGCAAGAAGAGCTAAATCAATTTGAAAGGAGTAAAGTATGGGATTTGGTTCCTAGACCCGATGGAAATACAATTGTAACAACAAAATGGGTGTTTAGGAACAAGCTAGATGAGCAAGGCAAGGTCACGAGAAATAAGGCTAGATTGGTTGCTAGGGTTTCAATCAAGTTGAGGGGCTCGATTATGATGAAACATATGCCCCGGTAGCTAGATTAGAGTCTATTAGAATCCTATTAGGATATGCCGCTTACATGGGTTTCAAACTTTACCAAATGGATGTAAAATCGGCTTTCCTAAATGGAGTCATTAGGGAAGAAGTCTATGTAGAGCAACCACCCGGATTTGAGAGTCAAGACTATCCAAACCATGTTTATAAGCTTAACAAGGCTCTATATGGGTTAAAACAAGCTCCTAGGGCTTGGTATGAAAGACTCTCATCCTTCCTAGTGTCTAAGGAATTTAGGAGAGGAACAATTGACCCAACCTTGTTTATTAAATCTAGAGAAAATGATTTATTTGTTGCCCAAGTTTATGTTGATGATATCATCTTTGGGTCAACAAATGATGATTTTCTTCAAGAATTTATTAAACATATGGAAAATGAATTTGAAATGAGTTTGGTTGGGGAGTTAAAATTTTTTCTAGGTCTTCAAGTCAAACAAACACATGAAGGAACTCATGTGTATCAAACAAAATATGCTAAAGAAATGATTTCCAAATTTGGTATGGAAAATGCTAAGGTGGCATCTACTCCAATAAGTACAAATGCTAAAATTGATAGTGATCTTGAAGGGAAAATAGTTGATCCTAAACAATATAGGAGTATGATTGGTAGCTTACTATATCTAACCGCTAGTAGACCGGATATACTTTTTGCGGTAGGTATGTGTGCTAGGTATCAATCTTGTGCCAAAGAATCCCATTTAGTGGTGGTCAAGAGAATCTTGCGATATGTGAAGGGCACCCTAAATGTAGGACTTTGGTATCCGAGGAATCAAAACTTTGACCTAATAGGATATACCGACTCGGATTATGCCGGGTGTAAGTTAGATAGGAAAAGTACTAGTGGTGGTTGCCAATTCCTTGGATCCTCCCTAGTAAGTTGGTGTAGTAGGAAGCAACCATGTGTTGCTTTATCTACTACCGAAGCCGAATATGTAGCCTTAGGAGGATGTGTGGCTCAATTATTATGGATGATGCACACCTTAGAAGATTATGAGCTTCACTACTCCAAGGTCAAAATCCTATGTGACAATATGAGTACCATCAACTTGACAAAAAATCCGGTACACCACTCTAGGACTAAGCACATTGAGATAAAGCATCATTTCATTAGAGATCATGTGGCACGAGGAGATATTGAATTACATTACATTGAATCCAAATCAAATCTTGCCGACATCTTTACCAAACCCCTACCCGAGGCCGAATTCACCACACTTAGGAGGGAACTTGGTATGTGCTTTGTGGAACTCTAGGAATTTAGTTTTACTTGATCCCTTAGCATGGAGGCACTTAAATACATCTCACAAGGACTATAGGTTGGCTTGATTGTGTTTTCACTATGCTATATTGTGGGATGCTAGGGGATGATGCTTATATTTCACTTGTGCTTGTGGCATGTTGATGAAATATCATATGTATCAATATTGAATGTTAAATACCAACCATGGGGAAAGCAAATGTTCAATTCATGGATATCTTGCCCATCGATCATGGTTGGACATTTGAAATGGCTTAAAACCATTTCTGGGGTGTATTCATGCTAGTGTGTAATTACTCTCTATAAGAATTCAAATCAGATCTTGAGTTTGGTACAAAGTGTATCAAATAAGTTCACTTCTCAAATTTGTACCAAACTCCTAAGCTATATTGAATTTTCATGTTGCACTATTTTTCCTTGATCATACATGGTGTAGGAAAGATGTCTGCAAAATTTCAAGTTTTTTCGAATTTTCTGGAATTTCTACGGCATTTCTGAAATTCACCAAAGAAGGCTGAAATTCAGCTACCAGTCGACTGATACTGTACCAGTCGACTGGTATGGCGGTTTTCTATATAAAGGGGCACTCGACCGGTCGCCTAAAACCCTAGATCTACTTCTCCTCTTCGACGCCCCTTCTTTGTTTGAACGTGCCGAACTTCCCCAACCCCTCCAAGCCTTAGGTTTTGCTCTTACTCCCTCTTCTCCATCCCTCTTGAGTGAGATTAGGGTTTGTAAAGGTTTTGGTTGGGCACCTATTGGGTTTTGGACGATTTTGCTATACCTTCCTACTATCAACCATCATGGAACGAAGGTAATGGTTTTCTCCTTTCCTACTTCTCTTGTTAGTACTTGTTTTCCATCATGTTTATCAACTAATCAAGTTTTTTTTGGTGTTGTGTGCTCTTCATTGGTTCACCCATGACATTCATGCATTTCATTCTTGCATTTAGGGTTAGGCAAAAACATGTTGCATCCAAAAGGGGTAAGCGTAGCGCCCAGCAATCCCCTCCACCACCTCGTCGTCAAGGAGAGGGAAGCTCCCGGCGCCTCTCTCCTCCTAGACCGGGGCTGCGTGTGCCTAGGTTCTACTCTGCGGGCGCTCAAAGAACGTTTGAAGATACCGAGTTCCAATTGATGGATTGTCGGTATCTAAATCGTTCATATTTTCAAGAGCGAACCCCACACCTCATTGAAATAATTGACTACTACCATCTTAACAAACTGACTGGATGTAAAACTGATGTCAATATCACACTCCTTAAGGAATTTTTTGTGAATTTACGTTCCATAGGTGGTCATGAGCACAACCTTGAGTCTACTGTAGGGGGAGTAGTGATTGAGTTCAATCCTGACGGTCTTCGTCATTTTCTCCAGTGTCGTGAGTCGGCCAACCCATTTACATGCTTTCCGACCATGCCTGGCCGCATTACGGGTTCTTTTTCTCATATCACCATCGATCATATTCATCGCCACTATTTTGGCCGTCCTCGACCCGTCACGTCGAACATCTTTGAGCATACAAACATGGGGGTGGTCCAGTACATATGGTATCGCATCATTCTAGACTGCATTCTCCCTCTTGTCACCCGGGGACGGTCTGTCATTCGACTTCCGCATCTTGTTATGATGTATGCTCTTGAGCAGCATTTAGACATAGACGTTGCCCTGCATGTCTTTCTTTCCATCCTACATTTTTCAGGTCCAATCCAGGGAAAACTCTATCTGCCTTTTGGCCACATTTTGACAGAGTACTTTGCATCCAAAGGGATTGATACATCTAGGGGTGAGATTAAGAAACTATCCCCTCAATATAGTCAACTAGGGGAACTGCATCTTAAACTCGCCAAGATTGTCTGTCATGGGGGAGTCATGATGTGGAAGGCTGAGGTTCCTCGTCATGATGATTTAGCAGCCGAGGAGGACGCCCCTGCTGTACCTGTGGATGCCGCTGGAGCTGAGGATGCCCCTGGAGATGCTCCTATGCCTGATGCTCAGTACCCCGACTCTCTTGTTGAGCGGGTTACACATTTGGAGGAGATGGTCGACCAGGGCTTTCAGGAGTTTCATGACTTTCGTCAGGCGACCTATGACCGGTGGACCATGGAGGATCAGCGTCACAGCATCTATGACCAGCGTCAGCTGGAGATGTATGAGATGCTACGTGCTATGCAGATTTCTCATCAGTATCCTCCACCTCCTCCGCCTGCCGACGAGTAGATTGAGTTGCCTGCTGTCGAGACTTGTTTTATCAGTCCATATATTGTATCTCGGACGCAGGTCTTTCTGGTTGATGTATTTGGATGACACTTTAGTTACCTGGCTATGGTTGTTTTCCCTTCTGCTTATGTTTTTTAGCTATGTAAAAACTCTATTTGCGGTTATGAAGTAGTTTCGTCATTTAGGGTTGGTAATCATATGAGTTGTTTTGGATTATGTTTTATACTATATTCCGTTTGGCAGTGTAAAATCTACTATTTTTCTTGCTGCCATCAGCCCCGTGTATGATCGGTATGAATTTTTAATGACATAATGGATTAAGGGGGAGTCTCCTTGTTGGCTAGGAACGAGAGTCGTATTTATGGCCATATCCATGTATTCTTGGTAGTCATTGATCATGAATCTTAAATTTGCCTTGAACACATTTCCTAATCCCCATAGAATGGCATAGCATAGGTCCTTTATTGATGGCTATAGTTGGTGCCTAGATTGATACATAGTTTCATAAGTATCAAGTTAATTCTGGAGTCTTCAAACTTTGTATCAAACCGCTAATTCAAGGTGCTTATATTTTTCAAAATATTTTTCATGAATAGTAGGTACCTTAAGAAATGTTGGGGTGAAATTTCAGAATTTTTCGATCACTGTGCATTTATTTCTGCATTTCTGAATTTCGGGAGGAAAACTGAATTTTTTCAGCTACCAGTCGACTGTTACTGTACCAGTCGACTGGTAGCAGCCGACTGGAGGTCGACCGGGTGACTCTGTTTTGTGCTGAAATTGCCGTTTTGTCCGTCCTTTGAACCCTGATTGGTCAAGGGAGTCATTGGCTGCAAGTTGACACGCGAGGGACATTATTGGTGCAATGATCCAAGGGGAGCAAGGCTTTAGGGGGAGCAAGCCTTTAACGGGTACATGTCTATCAAGGGATAGTAGACTCGATTATCCAAGGAGGAGAATTACTAGGGTCTATCTTGACTTATCTCACGATTCATTCCTCGCTTGGGTGTTGTCACTCCCTTTTGTGATTTTTGTCAAAAAGGGGGAGAAATAGATTAAGTTAGCTCTTAATCGTGATTATGTGCTTTAAATTACATGAAATGTTGCATGATTATATTCATATGCTTATCTTTATATGCCTCATGTTCATGTATCATTATATTTAAAGACCTAACTTAAATGAGTTTTGCCAAACATCAAAAAGGGGGAGATTGTTGGTGCAATCTTGCTCAAGTAATTATGGTTTTCATGTTTGGCTAAACAAGTTTAAGTTAGGCAATGTTTTGTGTTCTAACTTGTGTGCCTTAAGTAAGCAGGAAAGTTCAGGTGGAAGACTTGGCAAGGGAAGTCCAAGAAGAGAGTCTTGGCAAAGGAAGTCCCGGAGGTGTGACCTCTTGGCAAAAGGGAGATTTAGTATGACGAAGCCGATGGAAACACTTCAAGCAAGTGCAAGGATGATGAGTCGTGGACTCGGAAGCATCCAAGAGAGGCACAAGGCTTGTGGAAGGTGTTTGAAGGAATGAGTCAAGACTAAGGGATGAAAAGGGAAGCTGAAATATGATTTCTCAGCTTCATCAGTCGACTGGTAAGTTGTCAGTCGACTGGGACCACAACCCACAACACACAGAGAATCGGGTCGACCCAAGGAGGGTCGACCAGTCGACTTCCAGTCGACTGGAATTGGTTCCAGTCGACCGGACAGTCGACTGGTACTGTACCAGTCGACTGGAGGTCGACCGTTGCGAAGGCGGCTGAGGCACTCATTACATATTTTATAGCCGTTGAAGCCTACCAGTCGACCGGTAAGTGAGCAGTCGACTGGAGTCGCGGATGAAGATATAAAACCTAGTGTTTTATCTTGGAGAGGAAAAAGGGCTTTTCTTGTATACGAAGTGTGTGATCATTCTAGAGCTCTCCAAGCTTCACAACTCTCTCAATCTCCTCCTCCAAGCTTTCATTTCATTTGTAAGAGGAGGGAGATTATTGTGTTAGGGTTTCTCCACCTTCAAGTGTGATCTTGAGAAGGAGAAGTTCATAGTGAAGGGTGTGTGTGGTGTGTGTGGATCCTTGGATTAGTCACCTTGAAGAGGTGGATACCAAGTAAAATCAGTGAGTTAGCATTGATTTCTTTCCTACCTTCATATTTCTATTTGTATTGCTTCCGCTAACTTGTTTGTAGGAAAGTAAAATCGAAAGATAGCTATTCACCCCCCCTCTAGCTAGGGCAAAGATCCTAACAGAAAGTACATGCTGATGGGTGATTTGAGCTAATACGGAAAAATGTGAAGCTAGTTGCTTGACATTTATTGGTGACTTCTTTTACTTGGTCTGAATAACCAAGCAGGTAATCTATGGACTTATGATTTGCGTGGAGGCAAATTACTTACAAGACTAGGTCACCTCTAGTTAGATATTATCGAGGACGACCTGTGGAAAAATAGAGGAATTGCTTTATGGGTATGTTGAGATACTCCTGAGAGATAGCATATCTCTATCTCCTTGTTATGGAGTAGGACCTTATAGGGTTTTAACCATGGAGTGGAGGAATTGGACTGTATAGGATTACGAGGCGACGGTCGGTGTAATTTGTTAGTTGTTACGCTATTCTATGAGGGATTTTGACTCATAGATTGAGTGTATATGGTTGGATAATCTTGATGGTGCATCGGGATGTACGACCCGCTAGGGCGCGGAGGATGTGGAGTTTGTTGTATCCATACCTTCCGGTGAGATATTGGACATTAATTAGCAGGTTAAAGATGACCGCTAGTTTTCGGTTATTATACCCCCATCGTTGATCTATTAGTTAACGGGATGATAAGGTTGTTATCACCGTGGATTTTCTCGTTGGGGTGGAGAGGTGGATTGAGATTGACGAATCTCCATGATATGTTGTATTTTGAGGATTCTATTAGTGGACATGGACCTATCGGATTTATAGCTTTTTGATGGATCATTGGGTGGATAAATGATCTTTCGATGGTTGATCATTTAAGAAGTCGGTTATTGATAACAGCATATGGTACGATATATTGGCACAATTTTTAAATTATATGTGAGTTTCTGATGGTCTATTGGAGGATAGGTATATAATATATATGACTTGTGATACTTGGGAGGATGTTATTGACTTGAGGATACTTGGGTGATATTCATGAATTTAAACGTTTTACGTTCAAGGATCGGAGTATAGACTTGGCACCAGTGATCTTAGGATTGAGTACCCTGGATAGGTGTGATGACTGAATGGTTATTCAGGTGTACCTGGTTATTAGATAACCTCTGGATTGATAACTTTAGTTGCTCCGTAGCAGTGTAATCTTAGAGTATCAGTTGAAATGATTACTCATGATGAGTACAGACATGTTTTGATGTTGTTGTGTGCCATATGAGGAATGGGAAAATTTGGGGACCAAATTTTTATTAGAGGGGGAGAATGTTAAATATGACAAATTAAAAATCGAGAGAATAATTTTTTTTAATTTATTTTAGAGAAAAAAAGGGTTATCAGACTAGGGTAAAGAGTTTCGGATAAACTCTTAAATTACGAAAGGATAAATAATTTATCCCTAAAGATTATTTGAGGTAGATTGTAATAAAAGAGAGGGTTAAATGGTTAAAATATTAACCCTAAGGATTTAATGTGAAATTGAGGAATGTTAGGGGCTTTTCTACAAAAGACCCCCCCTTTAATATTACCTCTTCCCGAGCCCTAGCCGCAGCCGCCCTTTCGTTGTCTTCTTTCTCCCCTCGCGAGATCGCAGCCAAGCGCCAGCCGATTTCTTCACCTCCCCTTTGCGCGAGCCCTAGCAGCCCGATCCTTCTTCTTCGCTCTTCTTCGCCCGCAGCCAAGCCAACGCACGCCAACTCCTTTCTCTCTTCATCTACCCTAATCGCAGTCAAGCACGGGCGAAACCCTTTTCCCGATCCGATCTTCCTCTCCGGTCACGAGTAAGTAGCGAACGGATCTAGTTTCTAGGTTTTGATTCTATGCTCCGATTTTCTCTCTTCGTTGGGGTGTGAGCTACCCGAGTGCCATAGGTGATCATTGCCATTTGGTGAGCCCTAATCGTTCCAAGCATTTGCAGCTTGTCACTTCCTTGTGTCGATCGGGGATTGGGGTGGCAATTGGACAGGAGAAACTTCATTAGAAGAGGCAGTGGTGGTCGGTGCCGGTTGATCGGAATAAAGGAAAGGATGGAAATGGGTGTTGGTGCCTCAGGTATGTTAGGTGCTGCTCGTGTTCTTGGATGGATTCATAGCTGTAGATAAGCATTTTCAATCGGATTTTGATTCAACTTCTATTTTGGCAATTGACTTCAGTTTATGTGCTTATGGTTTAGATGAGGAGTGCTGGCCGTGTGCTTATGATTGGGTTCCAGGTTTATAGCATGTTCTATTTTGAGGGGTCAGCAGTGAGCAACTATTAAGGTTTGTTTTGGCTTTGGTTAGCATATAAGCTCCATGAAGTGTTTAGTTTAGATGAGAGGTGGGGTTGATTTGATACTGGCATGTATTGTTTTGGGATCCATGTGATTGGGTTTTGTATCTTGAAATATTGCTGATTTGGATTGTAGTTTCCGTTAAGCTATTGTGAATCCACAATGTTGTTTGGGTGAATTTGAAATCAGCTAATGTGTGGCCTGATATAAGTGTAGATTTTGTATGATGTTATTGTGGAGGAAGGATTGTGGAGGAAGGATGCTGTGAGTTTGGATGAGGTTGCTAATGACAAATCAATTTTGGAGATCGCTGTGTTGACATTATTGATTTCGGTGTGATCATGTGTATATTGATAAGGTTGGTTAATTAATTAATGAATTAATGTAGCTGATAAGTGGAGTGGCTTAACAAATTGGGCTATTATGGATTTTAGTGTTTAATGGGGTAGAATAATGTGAATTGCAGCCTTGATGTATGGATTTTGGATTTACTGTGGATGAGGATGGATGTTTGGTAGCTTTCTCGTTTGGAATTCGGAATGAGATAGCAGTGAGGTTTTAGGGATTGGCTGTGAGTACCTTTGGGGTAAATGATTGAATGATTCATTTGGAATCGATCCTACTATTGGATAGATATTTGGTTTTGTTTTGACTAGGGATTAGGTTGTTATTGGGTCGATAGACTTAGTAATGATCTTTGGCGAGCTCCATCATTGTGGTATTGACCTTTACTAGGATTAGGGTGATCCTAGATGAGTAGTAGATATACTTAGCAAATTTAGCATTTGTTAAAGTAGCTAAAACTGCGTTTTGATACAGGACACTGAGTTTACTGTTGCTGATTATTGGACCGGAGGTTCCCTACATATACGGATTCTTCATTTTGAGGTGGGTACCTCTTGACTTATCTTGTTGATATTGTCATATTGCGATGCATGGTTTGTTATAGATAACAGTAAGTTATATACTATATCCGCCTTAGTATTCCTGTATTTGATACATGCTGCTTAACCTTGAGGTTATCGCCCGTGTAGATTCATACAGTCTCATTTGTTGTCTTGTGTATATATATGTGTGCATAGAGGTAGTGATATGTTCCCTCTTGGATTTTGATATTTATAGATCACTGGTTACTTTTTCAGTATACCTAGTAGATTACTTGTATCCCATGATATAGGATTCAGACCTATACCTAGCACACTGAGGTGTTAGTGAGGACTTGGTGGGTGTTATATGTGTTTGGGTCATGCACCATCCTTGCATTATTGCATGCTGACGATCATCGACTCCTATGTAATCTGAGCCCATCGTCAGTTACATGAGGATATGCACACACATCCACTCAGGGGTAGTGGCTGCCATAGAGTGTGTGCATTTGCCCTGTATTGCTCCACACGACCACTATTTGGATGGTGGTTCCGGTGCGTGGTAGCAGCCAGGGATCCCTTCTCGTCCTGAGACACGATAAGATGAGAGCTAGACTCCCCCATTGCTTGGGGTAGGAGAGAGACCTCCGCCAGCATCCTGTCCACTCGATCACTCAGGAGCAGTGATAGCAGGGTGCGTACAATTGTCATAGCTCTACCCTTTCGGACGTCCATTTATGACAGGTGGACGATGATCTGACTGGTGTCAGGGGTGACACATATCATTGCACCATGTGCATATTTTGCATCATGCATTGTTTACTGCATTTGATTTCTGCACTTGATTGACATGCATATACTGGATACCTGTTTATCTTGGATTATATGTTATACTTGTTTCATAGGGATTTATTTCACCCTCTGCAGGATAGATGGATTCGGGTATGTACCTTTATTCAGTATCTTTAGTGTATACCCTTGTCTATGATTCATATGAAACTGTATTAGCGTGGACTCTTATTGTTATTATAACGTACTATGCATATCTGCTGGGTATTCGCTGAGTTTATGGACTCACACCGTTGCCATACTTTTTGATTTCAGGTTGATATCTGCCAGGAGGGTCCGAGTCGCCAGTCCCGTGTTTGCTATTACACCTGATTTGGTTTTATGCTATTTTCTATTTTTGGACCATGTTATGTTTTATTCCGTTGTATTGGATTTTTCGTGGACTTGTAGTACTTGTCTTTCTTTATGGGATTGTACTTTTGAGTCCTATGTTGGACTATGTGCGTGGTTTTGCTTCGTTACAGCCCCCTGGCAGCTCAGGTAAGTCTGTGGTTTGGATTTATGATTATTTTGTCATATATACTGCTATTCTGTTTGGATTTGAGGCCTGAGGCCCATATAAACTGCGTGGTAGTGTTATACTTGTGTTATGTATATGTAAATTGTCCGCCGGACAGAGGAGTTGCTGTCCGATTTTCTATTGGATCAGCGGCTCCTAGGTCTCGGGACGTGACAATGCCTCTCCAATAACTTGAACAAAATCATTAAAACAATCCTGTGACACATTATGCTCTACCTTAACATTCAACAGTCATGTGGTGAGAGATAATTTAGTGTGGCTATCACAACCAACCCATAATGGTTCATCAGCAGCCCTCAACACTTCTTGAAATTGAAGACATGCTTCATCTACAGGTGGTACTTCTACTTCCTCCAACGGTGATGTATAAGCAGTAAACATTTGTTCAACTATTGGAGGATAACTAGATCTTGCACCATGTGTGTCAGGATTGAAATTCTGACCCGTTGCATCAATTACCATCCTCTGATATGGATTTAATTGATTATAATAACTCTGATCACCACCAACTGAAACTCGTATATTTCGTTCAAAATCATCATCAGATATAAACAATTCACTATGAGATGTCCAATTATAGTAATTCGGGGTAAAACTAAATCGACAAAGATGTTCTTCAACTTGATCGCTAAGTAAGAATTTGCCATTGTGACACTTATTACAAGGACACCTTATTTTATTGTCATTCATAAACTCAAGTTGACTAGATGTAAAATTTAGAAATTGGGTCAACTCAATTTTAAACTCATTAGTTAAACCCCAACGGTTAGGTAAATTCTTTTTATACATCCACATTCTTTCATTCTGTATTTTCTCTATTTCAAATTTATAATAGCATGAATAACTAATACTAAAAAAAATTATATGTAAAACTAACGATTAATTATAATAAGCAGCAAGTAAAAGAAATAAGCAGTAGGTAAAAGAACTATCATATTTCTTCAAATGTGATTAAATAATTCTTCAAATATGCTAACAGAACTAAGCAGTGGGCAAAAGAATGCGGATATCCATAATTAATGTGTAACTCTAGGTAGTGATGGTGGAACATGCTAGGAATAGAAAGAGTTGTCCAACATGTATATTTTTTTTTTTTCATATGTAAAAGCTTGAATTTCAAGATTTTTTATATTAATGTAACTCTGATTCGGAATAAAATAAAATAATTTGAAGGAAGCTCTGTTTACAATAACACATTTCAGCCTTCAACCATTTCAGCCTGTTACAAACTCTCTTCCTGTTTCTTGACTATATTACTGTCCTCCAAACAATGTGAACTTGCTACAAACAATTAATCTGTAGGATATGACAGTCGAGGTTTTCTGGCTAAATGGAATTAACCAAGCATTTAACTCTGTACCAGAAGCAATCAAATTTCTAATTATGATACTCCATCTCCCTTTGCGTTTCTCTTTCTCATATTCTAACCAATAAACATATGTGTTAAAGGATTATTAATAATCAGTTTCCAATTAGTGCATAATTTTTTACAATGTTTCAAACTATCCCACTGTAATTGAGATATTGCCAACTTTTTTAGTGCAGATGGAGATTTCAGTTTCAGATGAGGAAATCGATTTTCCTCACACAAAATCAATTTTTTTTTTCCTTCATGCTCTGTAAAATATGGGATCTGCTTCAGACAATAAATCTTATTAGGTGAGGTGAAGGCTTGGATTTGGAAAGTACATGTCTTTAGGATAAATTAGTTATTAGTCCATCTTCAAATATGTCCATCTCGCCTTCAAATATGTCTTTAGGTGAGTTAGCATATGTTTTTGCATTTTATCATCTATTGAAGGATAATCTCACACATTTATTTATCATTCTCATCTCTAATGTCCGACTCGCCTAATGCTAACTCATAAAGCATGGTTGGTTGCACACTCTAAAGTTTATCTTTTAGCCCAAGAGGGATGCAACAATCATACGAGATTTTAGAAGCTCTCCATTTTAACAATTCATCATATTGGTCGCCAAAAAGCAGCAGAATCAACCAACCAGACTTCGTAATTGCATGAAAACAGCAGGCAATCAACCACTATTATGAATAAGAACTTCAAGAATCTCTCACCGTAGGAGTTACCGATGGTAGAGCTGCTGATGAGATAACACAAAATCACCGGTGGTAACCGGGCATGATGTCTCCTTGCAAAGATCTATCGCTTCATGGTCACATGGAAAAAGAAATAATTGACATCAATTATCAACTTCCCCGCTGATATCTCATCCCCTGCATCAAAACGTCAAAATTAAATATGTGATCGAGCAAAAGATAGTTCAATGTGGCTCATTTTTATTATAGAAAGAAACTAATTTCATTTTAAAAATAACAGTCGGAAGATGTCAATCTATCCTTTACAGTAGAACATGATTACTCTCGATAATAACTGAGGTAAGATACAAGTAGTACCAACTGAAATCCAAAACATAGCTAAATGAGACGATAGCAGCCAGCGGCCCGCGGCCACACGGCCGCAGCCCGCAAGATGTCAATCTATCCGAAGCCAATGGCCCGTGGACGATGCCAATGGCCCACGGCCCGCGGCCACACGGTCGCAGCCCGCAAGCGACGCCCAACCCCGGGGTGGCCATCTGTCTCGCGCAAGGGTGGCCACGACCCACGTCCGCCGGCCAACGCAAGCCGCCGGTGGCTTGTCGGAGTTGTAGAGGGTGAGAAAAGAGAGGGGAGAGAATGTTACCGTCGATTGTCGGAGATCCCACGTGCGCCGTCGCTAGCCACTCCAAGCCTAAATTTCAGATCTAGGATAAATGAAGGGGATGGAGAGCTTTATAAAAGGTCATTTTGGGATGAAAATTATTTCGTCCCAAATTTCGTCCCCAATTTGGTAACGAATTTATCTATTCGTCCCAGATTCTGGGACGAATCCAAAATTCATCCCAGAATTAAAATTAATTATAAATAATAAACTGAGTCCGAAACCCTACCTAGAGAAATCATAATTACACAAAACCGATTTCTACGTGTTCGTCTACTTCTTCTGAATATATAAGTGCTCTCAAATATCAATTTGAAATAATATATCAAAACCAGTGATTTTTTATCCGAATTTAATTTTTTAAATAGTTTGACATTAAAAAAAATCACATCCGTAAATATCTTTGGCCTCAATAATATTTGATAACATTTTTATAATCAGAAGAGCTACACAAACACATAGAACTAATTTTGTATTATTCTGAGAACTATCTCTAACATTAATTTGTATCTCTAACCCATATTCAACTAATCAGCTCTATATACATTTACAATTAAAACATTTACATATTTAACTTAACTTTGAATACAAAAAATATTAGATCAAAATATGATGTATGAGGATATCCATATTATTAGCAAAAGTGGACGAACACGTAAAAATCGGTTTCGTGTAATTCCGATATCTCTAGGTAGGGTTTCTGACTCTGTTAAATTTTTATAATTATTTTTCATTCTGGGACGAATCCAGGATTCGTCCCAAAGTTAAATTAATTATAAATAAGTAAACTAAGTCTGAAATCCTACCTAGAGATATCAGAATTACACAAAACTAGTTTCTACGTGTTTGTCTACTTCTCCTCAATTTATAAGTGCTCTTAAATATCAATTTGAAATAATATATCGAAACCAATATTCTTTATACGAATTAGATTTTTAAATAGTTTTGTGTAAAAAAAATCTCATCTATAAATATATTTGACCTTAATAATGTTTGATAACATTTTTATAATCAGTAGAGCTACACAAACACATAAAACTAATTTTGTATCATTCTGAACTCTCTCTTGTTGATGCAGTCTGACCTGATTATTGTTTTGGTGTTGACACCGATTTAAGTTTAGTTGAGTAAGATCAGTTCGGATTAAGTGTCCTGGGCGAAAGCTGGGCACGAAATCCTGGTGAGTGAAGCCCAGTCCAAGTAAGGGAAGCTAGGTGAAGGAAATCCTAGTGAGTGAAGCTAGGTGAAGTAAATTCTGGTGAGTGAAGTCGGGTCCTAGTAAGGAAAGCTAGGTGACGGAAATCCTAGTGAGTGAAGCTAGGTGAAGTAAATCCTGGTGAGTGAAGCTGGGTCCTAGTAAGTGAAGCTAGGTTGGACTAAGTCCCGGTGAGTGAAGCTGGGCATGAAGTCTTGGTCCAGGGGACTGAGCATTAAGTGGACTGAGTCAGAGAAGACAAGGGAGCCTGTTCTCTGGACGCAGGGCCTAACTTGAGTTAGTCATGGGCAAGATTGGGCCATGAATTAATCAAGTAAGTTGGTTGGATCGGTCTGAGATCCGATCAGGGAGTTGGCACGAACTCCCTTGATAGTAGATCGGTCACAAGACCGATCCAGGCTGTCTGATCGATCTGTTGACCAATCCAGAAAGTTTTTGAGAAAACAGAAAGTTTTCTGAACGGTCAGGTCACCGATCAGAATCATTCTGTATGGTTCACAGAAAACCCTGATCGGTCAGTGCGACCGATCAGGGCCATCCTGGATTGATCAGGATGGCTCCTGATCAGTCAGGAAGTGACCTGATCGGTCACTTTGACCGATCAGGCCCTAACCTGATCGGTCAAGTGACCGATCAGGTGTTTAATTGGCGCCCGATCAGG
The DNA here is from genome assembly GCA_024364735.1 of Boesenbergia rotunda. Classification (NCBI taxonomy): domain Eukaryota; kingdom Viridiplantae; phylum Streptophyta; class Magnoliopsida; order Zingiberales; family Zingiberaceae; genus Boesenbergia; species Boesenbergia rotunda. The sequence continues at coordinate 28,509 of JAGFNQ010001930.1, read as the reverse complement.
TGTTTGATTGGAGCCTGATCAGGTGTTTGATTGGAAATTCAGTGGGGTTTGGGATCGGTCTGGTGACCAATCCCTGGTCTTTGATCGGTCAGTGAGACCAATCAGAACTTCACTGGATCGATCATAATGGAGCCTTATTGATCAGGAGGTTGCCTGATCGGTCACCTTGACCGATCAGGTGGCTTGACCTAAATTTCCAGTATGTTTAAGGATCGGTCTGGTGACCGATCCCTGATCTCTGATCGGTCAGAGAGCGATCAGAACTTCACTGGATCAGTCAGAATAGAATCTGATCAGTCAGGAGGTTGTCTGATCGGTCCAGGTGACCGATCAACAACTCAGAACTTTAATTCAAATTTTTATCAGATTTCTGATTCGCTTCGCTAACAAATCTGTAAGTGAGCAAATGATACAAGGATGATACAGAGCTTCGAAGGAGAAGGAGAAGGGTCAAGGGTGACTTTCTCTGATGTCTTTTTGTTTGATATACACTTGCAGGTTTCAACGACACCTGACGACCTGAAGCTTCAGCTGAGGAGATAGGCTGAGAGCTCAGATGGGGTCAGTGGGTGACGACTGACTTGAAGCTTCAGCTGAAGAGGACTTCAGTGAATTGAGGGCTCAGAAGAGGTCAGTGGGTGACGCCTGTAGGTGTACAGAAGGAAGCTTAAGAAGAAGAGGCTGGCGAAATAGAGAAATAATGAAACGAGGAACAACAGAGCAAAGTGTTTTGGCTGTTGTCTTGAGTTGTGAGAGTTCTCTGTATATTCTTCTTGCTTGAGCTTTCAGCTACATCTGTGTGAGCTATTCTTCTCGTTGTCTCCTGTACTTATCTTGTTATTCATCTGAGACTGACTGTGGAGAGTGTTGGTGCTTGGATGGCTAGAGAGGGAGGGTGAATGTAGCCAGACAAAAATCTTTGCTACTTTGAAGTTTCTGCAATCAAGGTTAGCAGTGGAAGAAAAATACAGAGAAACAGAAACTGAAGAACAAGCTGAAAAAGAAACAGAAAGTCACAAACTCTAACACGAGAATGTACAAGGTTCGGGGATAACTTGCCCCTACTCCTTGGCGTGCCCGTAAGGTGGGCGATCCCTTGATCGTCGGCAGATCAAGCCCCGGAAAATCCAGATATCAAATGCCTCCTTCTCGGTGGAGAAACAACTCCACACAAATAGTCTCAATAGATATGAATTAAGCGTACAGAGACTGAAAAGGAAGATCTTACAGATAGCTAGCAAAGCACAAGGAAGAGAACAGGAGAACAGATCACCGAGCACAACACAGCACCACCAACGCAAGAACCCTCAGCTCTTCGTTTGCTTGCTGATCCACTCGCAACTTCCTCCACAGACTCAAGGTTTCAGCTTTGCTAGAGATTGCTTGAAGTTTCAGAATGATCAATTGTTGCTGAGGCTTCTTCGTTACCAGCTCTTAAGCCTCTGCCTAAAACCCAGGTCACAGGTGCGCCTCTGCAGCTCCCAGCTGCTCATCGGCAACACCCCCAGCTACACTGACCTCTTTTGGACTCCCTGAACTCTCTTCAGCCGAGCCCCAGATCAGTTCGTCAGCATCCCAGTCATTGCCAGCAGCGCAGACGCCCATTGAAACCTGAGAAGAGAAAACAGCCAAACCTGCTCAACTGAAAGTCCCCAGTTGACTCTCCTCCATTGTTTGAATCCTCCCTGTATCACCCGCACTCTTAGCAGACACTTAGCAAATGAAATTAAATGGGAATCAGTAAGTAGCAGAGAAAATACAGAGCAAATAGACGCGATCAGAAGTCTGACAGCGGATTTGAATTAAAGTTATCAGCTACTGATCGGTCCACAGACCGATCAGAGAGGGCCCTGATCGGTCACCAGACCGATCAGGGAAAGCCCTGAACGATCAGGCTCCTGCCTGATCGGTCCAAGTTGGGAATAGAGGGATCGTGGACTGACCCTGATCGATCACACTGACCGATCACAGATCAGGGATCGGTCACCAGACCAATCCAGCAGCTTGCTTGCCACAACCCGCAGGAAACACACGCCTGATCGGTCACCAGACCGATCAGGTTGTGCCCTGATCAGTCTGGTGACCGATCAGGTCACTCCCTGACCGATCAGGAGCCATCCTGATCGGTCAGGATGAGGAATGGTCCGATATTTGATCGGTTAGAGGGACCGATCAAGGTTTGCCCCATAAACCTACTATCCTTTCTCTGATCGTTCACCAGACCGATTAGAAGCCAAACAGAAATCTTTCTGTTCTCTCCCTGATCGGTCACCAGACCGATCAGACTTCTCTAGATCGGTCACCAGACCAATCCACAACAGGGAGTTCGTGCCAACTCCCTGATCGGTCTCCAGTCCGATCCAGCTTTGACCCAATCACCCCTAAGTCTAGAGAACAAGCTCCCTAGCCTTCTATGACTCATCCTGGTCTCCCGGACCAAGACTCCGTGCCCAGCTTCACTCACCGGGACTTCATTCAACCTAGCTTCACTCGCTAAGACCTGGCTTCACTCACCAGGGTTTCGGTCACCTAGCTTCACTCGCTAGGACCCGGCTTCACTCATCGGGATTTCAGTCACCTAGCTTCACTCACCAGGACCCGTCTTCACTCACCGGGGTTTCCTTCACCTGGCTTCACTCACCAAGGTTTCCATCACCTGGCTTCACTCACCAGGACCCGACTTCACTCACCGGGGTTTCAATCACCTGGCTTCACTCGCCGGGATTTCCGTAACCCGGCTTCACTCACCGAGAGTCGTGCCCAGTCCCCGACCAGGACTTAATCCAGACTCATCTCATTAACCTAAACTTAAATCGGTGTCAACACCAAAATAACAATCAGGGTCAAACTGCATCAACAATCTCCCCCTTTTTGTTGTTTGACAACCTGATTTTAAGTTTAGGTATTTGAAATCAATTGTAATCAGAATTCACTATCGTAGGAGAATCAGAGTCCTCCCCCTACAACAGTTATACTCAGTTATACTCGTAATCATCCTAAACTTAACTAACCACACTCTCCTCTTTTGTCAAACACCGAAAAGGGTGTAGACTGGTTGTTAAGTTTAAAAATACCTCCCCCTCAACCCAGGGTTGTTCCCAAAACAAAAGGATATGATGAATTTGAGAGCATATGAAAAGCATATGATAAAGATAGAGCAAGACAGGATAATCATACGCATCATATGAAAGGAAACATGGAATAGAAAAACCATGAAATAGCAGTCATACATGACAACCATCAGATAGTCATACATAACAAGTCATGGAAGCAGAATCGAAATCAGAGTACAGCCAAATACACTCTATCCTGAGCTGGGGGGTCGTCAGACTGCATCGGATCATATGATGTGTCATCGTCAGGAAGAAAACACCCCGGAGCAGTGCTACTGGAGGGTGCAGATCCAGGAAATGTAGGCTGGTACGGATGACCAGCCGCCCAAGTGTGCCACTCCGCAAACCACGCCTCCTGCTGGGTATGCATCGCAGACTGAAACGCCTCCTGACTGGCACACAATCCAAAAATCTTGGATCGGATCTCAGTTTGAAACGCCTCCTGCCCGAGCTCTATCAAGTGTAATCGATGGTTCATAGTCTGCTCAAGCTCCACGATCTGCCAGCGGAGATTCGGATCCGGCTCATACTCATCCTGTGCTGCTGCGACGGGCGCCTCCTGATGTACAGCCGGAGCTGCTGGTACCTGAATATGGGTGGCCCGTGGTAACTCCCCTAACCCCCTCCCATCCTTCCATAGAAGGCCCTGAGGTCCGACAATAATGCCAGACTTGGCAAACGCACGTCTGCAGTCATGCAGAACCATCGACACGGTCCTGCCCTTGGTCACATCAATACTGACTGACTGAAGCCAATCAATAATAATGTGACCAAAAGGCATGTAAACAGTGCGACGGCTGCGCTCTCTATAGTAGGTGGACTCAAAGATGCTCTCTATGATATCAAAATCCAACTGACGATGCATCCCATAGAGCATTAGACAGTGGAAAGGACGAATCTCAGCAAGGGATTTCGAGGTAATGGGTAGAATACAGTTGGTGATGATCTTGAATAGAACATAATCAATAGGGGATAGTCGGAGAGCAGCAAAAGTAGGGAAGTCATTGTCAAGCTCATCAAGACCATCCGACCTGGGGTGGCCGAAAAAATACTCGTAAATAGAGTCTGGGGTGACATCCAAGAATGGAACTGATAAACGGGCTGGAATGGTAGGAAAAAGGGAACAACTATTAGGTGACCGTCGAAAGCCCAGATACTCTGAGAAACTAGAGTAAGTAAAATCTAGGTCTTTCTTGGCCACTCGGGTCGTATACACATGAATGCCAGCAGTGGTAAAAAGATTGTTATAGAATTCAGATACCAAGTCGACATTGATCTCGCCTTCAAGAAACAGGAAGGATTCCATATTATAGAACTCGATGATCTGTTTAACCGAGGGACAGTTTTCGTAGACAAAAGATCTATCTACCGTACGACAAGGGAGAGGCTTAAAGGTAGTGTTGAGGAATTTTTGTTCAAAGAAGGCACTCATGAATCTAGCACTGCCAGAAGGTTGGGGTCTACGAGAGGGTGTAGAAGATGAAGGGTCTTTTCCCTTTGAGGTCCCCTCGGCAGGTTCTTTGCCCTTGGAAGATTTCCTAAGGGTTGGAATAAGAGGTCACGACAACAAATTGGAATTGATCAGCGAAGTTATGGGCACACAAAAATTTGTAAGGTAAGGTTTGATTAGTGAGGTTTAGGTCACGGCAAGGTCACGGCAAACACACCACAAGTAGAAACAACATGGTTAGCCCACAAAAATTATAACTTATGAAGTAATCAGCAACCGAAAAAAAATCTTACTTAGGTGTCATTCGGTTGGTTGGTTTGTTTGGGAAGAACACTTCAAGAGAAGTAGCTCAATAAGTTGGAAGACACCTTCAGAGAGGCTGCGCAGAGAATGGAGCTCAGAGAACTCACAGAGGACTTGCGCAGGAAGAAGAACACACCAGGTGCTTTGTGAGAACTTGTGCAAAATGGGACTCAGGAGCAAGAAACTCAAGGCACAGTGCAGGAACAAGGAAAGAAGTGCTCGCAACAGAGAACACCAACCGCAAGTAGGGTAAGCTGCAGAGAACTTGCGCACTCACAGAGAGTTCACAGGGAGGAACAAAGATCTCGCCTCGCTGAAAACTTGTGAGCTCACGCGCAGGAAGAGGAGGAAGATGAGGTGGTTTCAGCGCTAGGGTTCGGAGGATATGAGCATTTGGGTGATTAAATCGGTTGGTGGACCGATCACCAACCAAAGTTAATGCGGTAGATCGGATCCACCGTTTGATCCAGGGGTACCCAGACCGATCAGGGAACACCTTGATCGGTCTGGTTGGGTTCTGATCGGTCTGGTGACCGATCAGGGAAGCCCCTGATCTGTCTGCCGATCGATCAGGGAACGAACAGAGAGTTTTGTGAACCCTATGATCAGTCGGTGGACCGATCAGAAAGGTGTCCAGATCGGTCAGTGGACCGAACAAATCTGAGACAGGAGATTTCTGTGGATTTTCGTAGAATTTCTTGATCGGTCTTTATGACCGATCAGGCCAACCCCTGATCAGTCCGGTGGCCGATCAGGCATGTCCCTGATCGGTCTGTGGATCGATCAGGGATCGAACAGAAAGTTTTGTGAACCTTCTATGAGCTCACTGATCGGTCTGTGGACCGATCAGCCAACTCCTGATCGGTCGAGGGACCGATCAGATATCAGAGACTGTCGGATTTGTTTCAGAAACTTTAGTTTCAGACTTTCTTTCGAATTCAGATCCGATCAGATGGATGTTTATCGATCCTGGAGGTGTTCTCTCGACTAGAATTTATCCTTTAACAAGAATCAAGGGTCCTTATGGGTTTAACAAATCAATTTGCTCCAACCAATATGAAATCTCCTTCACTTAGAATAATCAAACACATGGAATCAAGTTTGTATCAATAACCCAAAGCAAATGTGTATATTAAGTTTGTAAAATTAATGCTCCCCGATCATTTGATTTGAGCACCCACTTATCAACAACCCATGTTAATAGATGCTCCCCCTCAACCAATGTTATACAATTCTAAAGATAGAGGTTGTGGGTACCCAAATTTTGGGACCTAAAGCATCTACAATGAATGATTTTGGCACCCATGCCTTAGTCATTTTCTTTCTAACTTTTTGAACCCTAGAATCATTTGATGATCTAAAATGAGTTCTAGTCATCAATGAAACAAAGCTCGGTTCTTTAGGTCAGTAACCTATACCGGCCTTGTTGTAAACCGCTCTTTGGGAGTTAAGAACCATATCTAGGGTTTTGGAGCTAATTGAAAATTTCTCAAGAATATTCTTGAGGTTTTCAACTTCGCTCTTCAAGTCCTTATTTTCATTCTCAAGAGTCTCATTATGAAAATCATTAATATCCTCAACCCTAGAGGATTTTAATTCTTCTACTTCCAATTCCAATAACTTAACCTTGTTCTTAGATTTTTTGAGCAACTTAGTTAGACATGCAATGGTCCTATAGCACTTATCTAACTCGGGAGAGATTACCTCTTCATCATCTGAAGATGATGATGGCACGGTTGAGGAGTCACTTGATTCGTCTCCACTCTCCTTGGATGACTCTTCTAAGGCCATGAAGGTCACGTGACAGACCTCCTCCTTTTCTTTCTTCTTCTCCTTCTTCTTCCTTCTTCTGTCGCCTGCTACAAATGCCACACCTTTCTCTTTTGGGCTTAGGTTAGCGATCTCGTGTAATTCCATTTCACAAAATAGATCTTCTAATTTGATAATAGAAAAATCCTTGGATACCTTGTAGGCATCCACCATGGATGACCACAAGGCATTCCTCGGAAAGGCTTTTAGAACATACCTCACAAGGTCGCGGTTCTCGACATTTTCATCAATGGAGTGGAGACCGTTGAGTATCTCTTTGAAATGACCATGGAGTTCACTTACCGTCTCGGATTCCTTCATGGTGAGATTTTGGAGCTGGTTGAGGAACAAGTCCCTCTTGGCTATCCTTGAGTCCCGGGTGCCCTCATGAAGTTCGATAAGCTTATTCCAAAGGTCCTTGGCGCTTGTGAAGGAACCAACTTTTATCAATTGGTTCTTGGTCATTCCGCACTACAAGGTGACCACCGCTTTCGCATCGACTTCTCCCTTGCGAGTTTGCTCAACCGACCATCTTGAGGAGTCAAGCTCCTTTCCCTCAGCGTCTTTCGGAGGGGTGAACCCCTTTACCGAGAACCACATACCTATGTCGGTCTTGAAATAATACTCCATGTGAGATCTCCAATACTGGAAATCTGTCCCGTCGAAGAAGGGAGGTCGGGTGGTGTTGAACCCTTCTCTCATTGCCACTCTTTTTGTAAGCTCTCGGGTGTTATTCCGTCGAACAGAGCCCCAAGCTCTGATACCACTTGTTGGTGCTTGGATGGCTAGAGAGGGAGGGGTGAATGTAGCCAGACATAAATCTTTGCCTCTTTGAAGTTTCTGCAGTCAGGGTTAGCAGCGGAAGAAAAATACAGAGAAACAGAAACTGAAGAACAAGATGAAAAACAAACAAAAAGCCACAAACTCTAACACGAGGATGTACAAGGTTCGGGGATAACTTGCCCCTACTCCTTGGCGTGCCCGTAAGGTGGGCGATCCCTTGATCGTCGGCAGATCAAGCCCCGGAAAATCCGGATATCAAATGCCTCCTTCTCGGTGGAGAAACCTCTCGACACAAATAGTCTCAATAGATATGAATTAAGCGTACAAAGACTGAAAAGGAAGATCTTACAGATCGCTAGCAAAGCACAAGGAAGAGAACAGGAGAACAGATCACCGAGCACAACACAACACCACCAATGCAAGAACCCTCAGCTCTTCGTTTGCTTGCTGATCCACTCGCAACTTCCTCCACAGACTCAAGGTTTCAGCTTTGCTAGAGATTGCTTGAAGTTCCAGAATGATCAATTGTTGCTGAGGCTTCTTCGCTACCAGCTCTTAAGCCTCTGCCCAAAACCCAAGTCACAGGAGCGCCTCTGCAGCTCCCAGCTGCTCATCTGCAACAGCCCCAGCTACACTGACCTCTTTTGGACTCCCTGAACTCTCTTCAGTCGAGCCCCAGATCAGTTCGTCAGCTTCCCAGCCGTTGCCAGCAGCGTCAGACGCCCGTTGATACTTGAGAAGAGAAAACAGCCAAACCTGCTCAACGAAAAGTCCCCAGTTGACTCTCCTCCATTGTTTGAATCCTCCCTGTATCACCTGCACACTTAGCAGACACTTAGCAAATGAAATTAAACAGGAATCAGTAAGTAGCAAAGAAAATACAGAGCAAACAGACGCGATCAAAAGTCTGACAGTGGATTTGAATTAAAGTTATCAGCTACTGATCGGTCCACAGACCGATCAGAGAGGGCCCTGATCGGTTACCAGACCGATCAGGGAAAGCCCTGAACGATCAGGCTCCTACCTGATCCGTCCAAGTTGGGAATAGAGGGATTGCGGGCTGACCCTGATCGGTCACACTGATCGATCACAGATCAGGGATTGGTCACCAGACCGATCCAGCAGCTTGCTTGCCACAACCCGCAGGAAACACACGCCTGATCGGTCACCAGACCGATCAGGTTGTGCCCTGATCGGTCTGGTGACCGATCAGGTCACTCCTTGATCGATCAGGAGCCATCCTGATCGGTCAGGATGAGGAATGGTCCGATATTTGATCGATCAGAGGGACCGATCAGGGTTTGTCCCATAAACCTACTGTCCCTTCTCTGATCGTTCACCAGACCGATCAGAAGCCAAACAGAAACCTTTCTGTTCTCTCCCTGATCGGTCACCAAACCGATCAGACTTCTCTGGATCGGTCACCAGACCGATCCACAACAGGGAGTTTGTGCCAACTCCCTGATCGGTCTCCAGTCCGATCCAGCTTTGACCCAATCACCCCTAAGTCTAGAGAACAGGCTCCCTAGCCTTCTCTGACTCATCCTGGTCCCCCGGACCAAGACTCCGTGCCCAGCTTCACTCACCAGGACTTCATTCAACCTAGCTTTACTCTCTAGGACCTAGCTTCACTCACCAGGGTTTCGGTCACCTAGCTTCACTCACTAGGACCCGGCTTCACTCACCTGGATTTCAGTCACCTGGCTTCACTCACCAGGACCCGTCTTCACTGACCGGGGTTTCCTTCACCTGGCTTTACTCACCAGGGTTTCCATCACCTGGCTTCACTCACCAGGACCCGGTTTCACTCACCGGGGTTTCAATCACCTAGCTTCACTTACCAGGACCCGGCTTCACTCATCGAGGTTTCCGTAACCCGACTTCACTCATCGGGACTCGTGCCCAGTCCCAAACCAGGACTTAATCCAGACTCATCTCATTAACCTAAACTTAAATCGGTGTCAACACCAAAATAACAATCAGGGTCAGACTTCATCAACAGAAAGGTTACTCCATAGAGAAGGAGAAGCTCTTAGCCGGATTCACTCCGGGGTCTGATCTGCCGAAGATCAAGGGATAACCCACCTCACGGGCATGCCAAGAAGTAGGGGCAAGTTATCCCCGAACCTTGTAAATCCTGGTGTCATATTATTCGTTTGTATTTCTTTCTGTTCTGTTTTTGTTTTCCGCTGCTAACCTAAGTGCAGAAAGAAAAGAAGCCAGAGTTTTTGGTAGCTGGCTATTCACACCCCCCTTTCTAGCCATCCCAGTTCCAACAAGTGGTATCAGAGCCTGGGGCTCTTTCAACCGGATTAACACCTGAAGAGCAAAAGATGGCTTTGAGAGGAGAAGGCTTCAGCACCAACAGACCACCTTTCTTTGATGGAGCAGACTTCCAGTATTGGAGATCAAGAATGGAGTACTTCCTTAAAACCGACATTGGTATGTGGTTCTCAGGCAAGGAGGGTTTCACTCCTCCAAAGGATGCTGAGGGCAAAGAACTTGAGTTCTCAAGATGGTCAGCCGATTAGATAAGAAAAGGTGAGGCTGATGCCAAGGCAGTGGCCACCCTGCAGTGTGGGATGACCAAGGATCAACTCATCAAGGTTAGTCCCTTCTCAAGTGCCAAGAATCTATGGAACAAGCTCATAGAGCTACATGAAGGCACTCAAAACTCCCAGATAGCAAAGAGAGACATCTTCCTCAACCAACTCCAAAACCTCTCTATGAAAGAAAATGAAACTGTAAGTAAGCTTCATGGTCAGTTCAAGGAAATCCTCAACGGTTTACACTCAATTGATGAGAAGATCAAGAACCGTGACCTTGTAAGGTATGTACTTAAGTCATTTCCTAGGAATGCCTTATGGTCATCCATGGTGGATGCCTACAAGGTATCTAAGGATCTTTCCATTATTAAATTAGATGATTTCTTTTGTGAAATGGAGCTACATGAGATTGCTAACAAAAGCCCAAAGGAGAAGGGTATTGCTCTTGTAGCAGGGGACAAAGCAAAAAGGAAGAAGGAAAAGAAGGAGGAGAAGGATGACAAGGTCACCCGTCACGTGGCTCTCATAGCATTGGAAGAGTCAAATGAAGAAAGTGGTGACGAATCAAGTGATTCATCAACTGCGGCTTCATCATCTTCGGATGATGAAGAGGTAATCTCTCCCGAGTTAGATAAATGTTATAGAACTATTGCATGTTTAAGTACCTTGCTTAAAAAGTCTAAGGACAAGGTAAAATCATTGAAATTAGAAGTAGAACAATTGAGAAGCTCCAATATTGATGAAATTGATGATTTGCATGTTAAGGTTCTTGAGGATGAGAACAAGGCTTTGAAGAGTGAAGTTGAAAAACTCAAGAATCTTCTTGAAAAATTTTCAAATAGCTCTAAAACTTTGGATATGATCCTCAACACTCAAAGAGCGGTCTACAATAAGACCGGTATAGGTCATCAATCTAAGGAACCAAGTTTGTGTCATTGATGTCTAGAACCCAAGTTAGATCATCAAATGCTTCTAGGGTTCAAGGACTTAAGAAGAAAATGACCAAGGCATGGGTGTCAAAGACTTGCATTGTAGGTTCATTAGGTCCCAAGGATTGGGTACCTAAATTATCTATCTTTCGTGTTGTGTAGCATTGGTTAAGGGGGAGCATCTATCAACATGGTTTGTTGATAATGGGTGCTCCATACACATGGTTATTCCTAGCTGGGGATGTGCTTCTTATGATATCATTTCCTCCTCTTAATGGATTACTTAGAATGATTAGCTTTATTGTTGCAATTTATAGTTTACTGTAAATCTAAAGGATAACCACAATATTAAAATAATAGCTTATTTTTGTAATATCTTTTTATATATCTCAGGCTTAAGCTATTTTTTTAATACCTTTTGGAGGTGAACATAGTCGAGTATGCCAAGATTTTACTGTATGTGTTATACAACATTAATGTATTGTATGCTAATTTTGTTTAAGAACAGTATGAACACATAGTTTGTGCTGATTAAAAAAATTCATTATAAAAAAAAATTAACAAGGCATCAACAGACAAAGAACATGAGCTTAAAAATTTCAATACTTAAGTTATATGACTTAGTGCTTTCTTTCTATCGAAATAAATCAAGGTATCAGTACTTAAGTTCTAGAACTTAGTGTTGGTGCTTGGATGGCTAGAGAGGGGGGTGAATGTAGCCAGACACAGATTATTTGCCCTCTTTGAAATTTCTGCACTTAGAGTTAGCGGTAGTGGAAGCAATACAAAAACAGAAACTAGCGATCCAGAAATGAAGAACAAACCAAAACTCTAAGGCGAGGATATACAAGGTTTGGGGATAACTTGCCCCTACTCCTTGACGTGCCCGTAAGGTGGGCGATCCATTGATCATCGGCAGATCAAGCCCCAGAAAATCCGGATATCAAATCCTCCTTCTCGGTGGAGAAACCTCTCCACACAATGTCTCAACAGATATGATATGAGAAGCACAGAGACAATGAACATACTTACAAAGCACAATGAACACAGACAGAAACACTTCACCAAGCTCACTCAGCACAACTCTCACGCAAGAGCTCCCAGCTCTTCGTGTCTGCTTGCTGATGGACTCGCCAAGTTCTCCTCTGCTTCAAGATGCTCAAGTTGCAGTCGCTTCAAAGAATGCTCAAGTTTTCAGAAGCTTCAAGATGCAAGATCAATCAAAAAATTGGCGCAAGTGAGCTCCTGAGTTGTAGCCTTAGAAGAGACTCTTCTCTTCTTCGCCAGCCAGCTCTTAACCTGCTTCTCGCCAGGTTACCAGACGCTCCTCTGCAGCTCGCCAGCTTCTCTTCTGCAACAGCCCAGCTACCCCTGACCTCCTCTGGACTCACTGAACCCTCTTCAGTCGAGCCCCAGGACATCAGCTTCTCAGCCGTTGCAGCTCGCGCCAGAAGACGTTGTTTCCTGCAAACGGAAAACAGCCAAACTGTCGTAGTGAAAGACTCGGTTGACCCTCCTTGAGAAATCCCTGAGTTACCTGCACACTTAGCAGATGTTTAGCACAGCAAATCACCAGAGAATCAATAATCAGACGATCAGAGCAGATATCAGTAGTGTATCAGTAGAAATCAGAACGCGATCAGAACTCTGACAGCGCATTTTGAATTAAAGTTCAGCTTCTGATCGGTCACCAGACCGATCAGAGAGGACCCTGATCGGTCACCGGACCGATCAGGGTAAGCCCAGACCGATCAGGCTCCAGCCTGATCGGTCCACAGTGAGAAAGATGAGATCGCGAGCTCATCTTTGATCGGTCACCCTGACCGATCAAGTACTGTGGATCAGTCACCAGTCCGATCCATCAGCTGAGGACAAAACCTTTAGCTTTCGCATGCCAAACACACTGATCGGTCACCCGACCGATCAGGTGGTGCCCTGATCGGTCTGGGGACCGATCAGGTCACTCCCTGACCGGTCTGGGGACCGATCAGGTCACTCCCTGACCGATCAGGCTCCAGCCTGATCGGTCAAGGTGAGAAACCTTGCGATAATTTGATCAGTCATGAGGACCGATCAAGGTTCTCTGATCGTTCACCAGAACGATCTGAACCCACACAGAAGCCGAACCAAAAAGCTTCTGTTCTCTCCCTGATCGGTCACCAGACCAATCAGGAGCTGAACAGAAGCCAAACAATGTTTCTGTTCTCTCCCTGATCGGTCACCAGACCGATCCACAACAGGGAGTTCGTGCCAACTCCTTGATCAGTCACTAGACCGATCCAGCCATGGCCAACTCTACCATAAGTCAAGAGAGCAGGCTCCCTAGCCTTCTCTGACTCATGTTCAGTCCCCCGGACCAAGACTCCGTGCCCAGCTTCACTCACCGGGACTTCATTCAATCTAGCTTCCCAAGCTAGGACCTGGCTTCACTCACCAGGGTTTCATTCAACCTAGCTTCCCAAGCTAGGACCTGGCTTCACTCACCAGGGTTTCATTCAACTTAGCTTCCCAAGCTAAGACCTGGCTTCACTCACCAGGGTTTCATCCAACCTAGCTTCCCAAGCTAGGACCTAGCTTCACTCACCATGGTTTCAGTCAACCTAGCTTCACTCACCAGGGTTTCATCCAACCTAGCTTCCCAAGCTAGGACCTGGCTTCACTCACCAAGGTTTCAGTCAACCTAGCTTCCCAAGCTAGGACCTGGCTTCACTCACCAGGGTTTCAATCACCCGGCCTCACTCACCGGGAGTCATGCCCAGTCCCCGACCAGGACTTAAACCAGACTCATCACATTAACCTAAACTAAAATCGATGTCAACACCAAAACAACAATCAAGGTCAGACTGCATCAACACTTAGTATATATATACTCAACTTCTAGCTCATCACACTGAAGTTTATCATTTTTTCCCCCTGAATCATGTTTTAAATTTTGTATTTATGTGCTCTACTCTATAATTATATTATTATTATTGGAGATGTCATATGATAAATGAGTGACATTTATGCAAATTTCATATGATGATCGAGTTGATATATTACGTAGATTTATTCCTTGGTATGCTGTGCTTGTTTGTTTTGGTTAAGGGACTCATATCGTGTTTCAGAAATTTTTCTGAAATATCAATTGTTAATGTAGTTGTGGAATAAGTTTTGGTTAACGGAACAAACTTGTTCCGGGAACATATCAATTGTTAATGCAGTCTGACCTGGAACGTATTAGGGTTTCAGAAATTTTTTTGAAATCTGATTGGTCCATAGACCAATCAGAAATCCTTCTGTATTGAATAACTAGTTCAGTCAAGGAGACCGATCAGGACTATGTGTCTGATGCAACTGCATTACTTATTGTCATATGATGCATATACGTTGTTGCCATAATACATTTATGGTATATGCCTTTCATATGCAATTCAAAAATTATTCTTCGTCTTTATTTTGGTTTTGGGGAGAGATCCTTGTTTAAGGGGGAGCTGTTTAAACTTAATAACTAGTCTACACCCTTTTCGGTGTTTGACAAAGGGGGAGAGAATGGTTAGTTAAGTTTAGGATTTATTACGAACTTAACTACTGTAGGGGGAGGACTCTGATTCCCTTACAATAATATACTTGACTTCTAATACCTAAACTTAAATTGTGTTGTCAAACAACAAAAAGGGGGAAATTGTTGATGCAGTCTGACCTGATTATTGTTTTGGTGTTGACACCGATATAAGTTTAGTTGAGTAAGATCAGTTCGGATTAAGTGTCCTGAGCGAAAGCTGGGCACGAAATCCTGGTGAGTGAAGCCTGGTCCTAGCAAGGGAAGCTAGGTGAAGGAAATCCTAGTAAGTGAAGCTAGGTGAAGTAAATCCTGGTGAGTGAAGCCGGGTCCTAGCAAGGGAAGCTAGGTGAAGGAAATCCTTATGAGTGAAGCTAGGTGAAGTAAATCCTGGTGAGTGAAGCTGAGTCCTAGTAAGTGAAGTTAGGTTGGACTAAGTCCCGGTGAGTGAAGCTGAGCATGAAGTCTTGGTCCGGGGGACTGAGCATTAAGTGGACTGAGTCAGAGGCAAGGGAGCCTGTTCTCTAGACGCAGGGTCTAACTTGAGTTAGTCATGGGTAGGATTGGGCCATGAATTAATCAAGTAAGTTGGTTGGATCGGTCTGAGATCCGATCAGGGAGTTGGCACGAACTCCCTTGATAGTAGATCGGTCACAAGACCGATCCAGGCTGTCTGATCGGTCTGTTGACCGATCCAGAAAGTTTTTGAGGAAACAAAAAGTTTTCTGAACGGTCAGGTGATCGATCAGAAACATTCTGTATAGTTCACAGAAAACCCTGATCGGTCAGTGCGACCGATCATGGCCATCCTGGACCGATCAGGATGGCTCCTGATCGGTTAGAAAGTGACCTGATCGGTCACTTTGACTGATCGGTTAGAAAGTGACCGATCAGGTGTTTGATTGGAGCCCGATCAAGTGTTTGATTGGAAATCTAGTGGGGTTTGGGATCGGTCTGGTGACCGATCCCTGGTCTCTGATCGCTCAGTGAGACCGATCAAAACTTCACTGGATCAATCATAATGGAGCCTGATTGATAAGGAGGTTGCCTGATCGGTCACCTTGACCGATCAGGTGGCTTGACCTAAATTTTCAATATGTTTAAGGATCGGTCTAGTGATCGATCCTTGATCTCTGATCGGTCAGAATAGAATCTGATCGGTCAAGAGGTTGCCCCAAATTTCCTCCCTGAATCATTGGTTTTTTGTAGTGGTAGTAATGGCTTCTCTCAATGTTTGGTAGATGAGGATTTCTTCAGATTCCTAATGAAGAAGCCTTCAGCGAGCTACAAAAGGCTGTTGGAATAAGCTGAGAAGTAGGTACACTTGGAAGAAGTTCAACTCGCACGTAGGGGTGACACCATTGCTGCCCCACGAGCAGATAAAAAGCTTCTTCAACCCTCACCAAGGAACAAGGTCACTCTACAACTCCTCAACTATGTCCCGACTAGTTCCCACATCAATGGAAGACCTTAACTAGGCACCTCGGGAGGGATCAGTTATTTCAATACTTATCACCTGTTGTACACTCATTGCACTCTATTGATAACTTACTCAAGAAGTTAGGTCATGAAAGAACGACACCAAGGCAAGAGAACTTCGTCCCACCGCTATCATGCGTACACTATCAAGTATATTCAGCCTAACGGCTTGGGAGATCGATTGAACCGACATAGAGCCAATTCGGCTCCTAGACGAGAGCCCAAACCACCTTGACGCCTCTCCCCGGATCAATGGAATGTTTGCTGAGATCATCGCTGGGATCATCAGATCATCAAGATAACGTTGCCCACCGATCAAGGCGTCAACATGATCTCGGGTGACAACACTGATGGAGACTCCAACAGTGCTAGGAATGCTCATGGACGAAGGTTGGAGATTATAGTATCGACATCAAAAAGGATTGAGAGAACGACCCTCTCATAAATTTTGGGCCCCAAGATTTAAAAGTTGTCACCTTGCACGATGATGTCTCAGTGGCCCATGCCACTATAGCTAACTACAACGTGGCAAAAATGTTCGTGTACACAAAAAGCTCAGTGATCGATATATCGAGAGCTAGCTAGCTAGTTGTGTTTTGATGCAGAGTTTAATCTGCAGGGCTATATATAAAGAAATTAAGACACAGATGGAACATGAATATTGCAGCTAGCTAGCCTTGTTAACGGAAGGTAGCAGGTCGTCACTGTAACTAATTATGTACATAGAAATTAAGACCAGGATTGTTCGAAATACTTTGTGGCCTGATATATCCGTTTACAAAGAATTGAAGCAGTCCAGTCCAATGTCTTAGCTAGTAATTAATTAATTAATTAATATATTATTTGGTCAAGAGATACTGTATTTAATATGTAAAAACTGCGGTTAATAGGATAATGTCTAATAAAACATGTAAATCTCCAATTTTCGTCTAGTAGGATAGGTTATCCAGAATTAATCTATATAAACTAATAAACTCTCTGAAGCTAGCTCTTTCTCTTCAGGAATGGCAATCACTTTGATAGCACGCATGGCATAGCCATGTGCCAAAGCAACCAGCTACTTACAGTAAATTATCTGGTTATATCCTCATAGTGCATGCTACGTAAGGACTTAATTTACTGAAAAATAAGCACCTATATATAATTTTAATCATACAGGACATATATGCATACAGTATTTATGGAGAGAATGAATTAAGATTGGTATAGTATTAGGAAGAAAACTTTTTCTTTTTCTTTTTCCTTTTCCTTTTTTTGGTTTGACAAAAAAAAATGCCTGAATTTAATGTGTTTATCTGCATCAATTAGCTAGGTAGACAGATTGTTTGGGAGACAGAAGAGCTAATGAAGAATTCAATGTGAAGTCAGCTTACTCTGTGAGTACTGCAGTCTGAAACTGGAGTAGAAATCTCAAGCTTCTCGAGAATTAATTTGATCATCTTTATTTTTCACCCAAAAAAGATTAGAATTTTCAATTGGTTAATTACATATATCGTTGAATTGGATCATATATAGTAGATCCGGAGACAGTAATGAATAAATATATATATATATGCAATCATTTTATTCGACTTTGGAAACATGTATCTATTTAACCAACACATATCGTTGGAATATGAACTTTACCCTGATACTCATAAATCATAAACAATGACTAAACGGCCGTAATACATAAGCATATACGAAATTGTGAATTATTAAAAACAAATTATCAAGTCATTTTAACGAAATGTGATATAAGCGTCGAGCTGTCCGGTGAGGGTTGTGCTGGTGCTGCGTACTTCCGTGGTCAAGAGATAACCTCTGGCCAACCGGAATCGTCTTGTGCCGCTGGTGATCGCCCACTCGAACACTGCCCGAGCGGGGCGACGGGGAACAACCCCTGCACAGCGAGGGAGCTGCCGTTGTATTTGCCGGCCGTGAACACAAGCTGGCAGATGGTGAGGCCAGAGTTCTCAGCCATGCTGGAGCCGATTCCCATGCCCTGATTCCGACTGATAATCTGAGAGTCGGGTTCGACCCCGCACGGAGAAGGTTGTTGTAGACAACGATATTGCCAAAGCCGGAACCGGAGGTGGAGGGGTGGCGCTCGACAGCATACACGACGGTGGCGTTGGGGCCGGAGCCGAGGATTCTCTCATGGTTGTAGAAGCGCAGGTGCATGTAACCATCGGGGCTGGCAGCGACGGCAGCAGCTGCTGAGGCTGCCAAGAAGGCGAAAAGGAGGAAGAAGGAGGAGGAAGGAGACGATGCCATTTGCAAGTGCTTATTTAATTGCGAATGGAAAGATAACTAATTAGGGCATCCGCAACCGTTTAACTCCTTTAACGTTATAACATCTACCATTTCATCAAAAAGTATGAGAACCACATGTCACATACACATTAACATTAACATCTTTATTCTCTCACATTCGTTGAACATTCAACCCCCATTATTTGTGAGGTTCACGTGCCACATACACATTCTCTCACATATTCATTCTCTTACCTATATATTTTTATTTTCAATTTCATTTGTCAATTTAAATGATTATTATTTAAAATAAATAATAACAATAATTTTAAATATATATATCATTAATTAAAATTTAAATTATTATAAATATGAAATGAAAGAGAACAACATAAAAAATACACTTGCATATAATTAAAAAAGGACAATGTTCGAAAATTACATTAATTGAAAAGTACAAAAATTAAAAATTACAATAAATAAAAATTACATATTTCATCTCTTCTTAATCTCTTGACATAAATATTAATGGATGATAAATTGCTCTTGTGTCATTTACGATGTGTCTTTCGAAAGGATTGCATATTCCTTTAATTGAACTTTGGCTAAGACAGTCTTTGCTTTCATTTCAATAGTTTTTGTTTTCATCTCATCAACTTCGAGTTGTTTTTTTTCATTTCAACTTCAGTCTTTTTGATGCTTGTATACTCAGTAAATTTTGCAAACACATTATCCAAATTTGTTATCATACCTTCAATGTCTGGTTTCATTTTGCCTTTTCCTTTTCTTTTTGCTGCCTTTTGACCCATTGGACGAGTTTCTTCTTCATTTAGGTCTACATGTAGACTAGCATCTTGGCTAGATGAAGTGTTGTTTGCGCCCGACTCTGAGGTTCTTGCCTTCTTTGTGCAACAACATGATCAATAGACTGTGGAGTAAATATTGGACGGTCTTTTACTATCCTTCACATATGCTCAAGATTAAATGCAATGTCATTATTTTCTTCACAATATTTTTCATACGCAAATCACATATGCTCGATTAACGCATCGTTAGAGGTGCCCTCCTACGGTGATATGAATGGAGCCGAGATGCTTATATAGGCATAAAAGCATGGACATTTCAAGGGAAAACTGCAAGAAAGTACATGCGTGGGGGCCGCATAAGTTCATGGATACAGTTAGTTAGCTCGCAACACGCCTCCCTCAAATATAATTCGGCGGGAACGGGTCGTGGTGATGCCGGTCAAATAACACCAGTCGCATGTTCTCCCGCGTACGCATATTTGATTAGCGAATGCGATGAATCTAAAAGCCAAGTTATTAATTAGTGATCCTTAGTTATTGTCTATCTTTTCTCATATGCTAATGTGTCTGCTCTTTCATGTCAATCTTGCGATGAATTGAGGTGACACTGATACAGAAATCACTTTTACCATCTAATTAATAGAACCTATTGATAGCAGTTGGTGTGACATTAATAACCTTGGTTAGTGGGTGGCGGGTGTTTGACGTCGGATACGCGTCGTGAATCATAATAGTCCACTTTAATTAATAGTGATAGAATTGTACATCCCATGATTGACACATGAATTAAAAAAATTATATGATAAGATATATCGAATCTGAACGATTCTCTTTTCAAAATTCCCGAGACCCTCTCAAAAAGAGGAACCTGAAAGATCCCCCTCGGATAGATATACCCCGGAGATCAAATCGAAAGACACACTCCTGAGATCACCCTGGGAAGTCAGGTGTCCGAGACCATCTTGGGAAGTCAAAATGCCTGAGACCTCCCGGGGCAGAAGATTTCGAGATCACCTCAAGGAAGCGGAGCCCAAGAAGTATTCGGCCTCAAGTAACGGTTCTCCCTTCTTCAGATCTACGGATAATCATCACCAATTATTACGGGATAATCATGACCCATAATTATCGCAACGGTCCGAACTTAATGACTGCGTGGACCGTTGCAAAGGTGATCCCGTAACCGATAATTAAGGGGGCATCGCGAAGATCGTGGAAACTCGTAGGACGACCACCTCATGCATAAAAGGTACTCCAACCCCTTCGATAAAGGGGGTTACGCACTCTCTACTTTACGCATACTTTCTTGGCTTCCTTTTGTCTCCTAGATTGAGACACTGACTTGAGCGTCGGAGTGGACTCCGCCGGATAACCTCCAGCATGTTCCCCTAACGCTCGTGTTAATCTCGCAGGGTGGAAGTTCTTCCTCTAGCGTCAACGTCCGCGTGGGCTGAATACTGGTGATTGGCCATTGACGACGATTCTTTCCGGAACAAGTTTGGCATCGTCTATGGGAAATCAGTAAAGCACCTGAAGGAGCACCGATGGCAGAGCCGGAGGAACCATCCATCGTCCTGAAGAAAGATGAACTAGATCGCTTGGTGGCCAACGCCATCACAGAGGCGCTCCAAAAGCACCAAATAGAGCAGGCCGCTTCACAGCGAGGTGCTTCTGTGTGGGAGGAGATCCCCAGAATCTTTATCTCGCACCCCCAACCGCGAAGATCTGTCACACCACTGGGGCGACGCGCCGGAGCTTCCCAGACCACCGGTGGGACTCTCTCGGAGATATGGAGAAGCCAACTCAGTAGCCTCTAGCGCACTGAGACGCGAAGATGGACATGGGAAGAGGGAGGAATCTAAGACCTCCCCAAAGGCTCCTTATACTCCATTTTCGTCGGAGATTGTAGAAGACCCCATGCCAAAGCAATTCTGTGGGCCTGGGATTGCTGATTACGAGGGGAAGACAAATCCGGATGATCATGTCTGTAAGTTCGAAAATGCGGTACTCCTGCACCAGTATACCGATGGTGTGAAGTGTCGGGTGTTTTTGAACACCCGATTCGGAGCGGCCCAACGAAGGTTCCAGAGGCTGCCCCCGGGTTCTATCAACTCCTTCATGGAGTTTAGAACCGTCTTTCTCCACCATTTCGTCAACAACCGTCGTTATCAGAAGACGACATTAAACTTATTTGCTCTCAAACAAAAGTTGAAGGAACCCCTCAAGGAGTACATCCAGCGGTTCAATCGGGTGGCATAGGATGTGCTAACGGCAACATCGAAAATCCTCGTCAATGCCTGCACACAGGAGCTCTCGGAAGGGGATTTCTTCAGATCTCTGGTGAAGAAGTCACCCACCAGTTTTGATGACTTGCTAGGGCATTCTATCAAGCACGTTAACGTGGAGGAGGTGCAATTCACCCGTCGTAAGGAACTAGCCGAAGTCCCCCCTCAAGCTATTACCCGATCCGAGAGGAGGGAACCCCCAGCTCCAGCCCGGGGGAAAGACCTTCACCTGGGGAAGGACCAGTGGGCTGGTAGGCAGAAGCTGGTTGAGACAGTGGACACCGAGCAGCAAGAACCACTGACGAAGTACTACGACTTCCACGGCAGCACGACCCACTCCACCGAGGAGTGTCATACCTTGAAGAAAAATTTAAGTGAGGAAGCAGACACCAAACCTCGGAGGAAGTGGAAAAGACGGGGTATCGCCGAAGGTCTTCTCGGTGAAGCCTTTCTCCCAGACAGAGGCAGTCGGGAGAGAACAAGACTAGACAGCGGTCTCGATCGCGTAAAGGGAGGAGCCGGGGGGGGGCTGCACCCCGCAGGTCTCCCTCCTTAGAAAGAGACCCCAGGAAGGGCAAGACCCCTGCACGTGGCCTGCTCTCTGAACATGTGGGAGTAATCTCCGGAGGACCCACCGGAGGAGACTCCTATCGGGCAAGGAAGTCTCATACCCGGTGCCTAGAGAACTACGCAATTGGGACGAGCCGGAGCCAGGATCACGACCCTATAATTTCTTTCGGCCCTGAAGACTTAGAAGAGATAGAAGCTCCCCATGAAGACGCTCTGGTGATCCTTGCCCGCATCGCCAACTATGAGGTCAAGCACATCTTTGTGGATACAGGAAGTTCCGTAAATATCCTGTACAAGGCTGCTCTAGATCAGATGCAGATCGACGAAGAGGAACTACTTCTGGTCTCAATCCCGCTGTTTGACTTCACCAGGTATCGAGTACAGCCGATAGGGAAAATCACCTTATCGCCATTGTTGGGCAGCGATGTGCTCGAGAGGACTAGGAGGACACCCTTCTTAATCGTGGATGCTCCCTCATCCTACAACACCATCTTGGGTCGCCCGGCGCTCAGTGTCTTCCAGACGGTGGTCTCTGTCTACACTAGAAGATAAAATTCTCGATAGGTGACCGAGTGGCTGAAGTCAAAGGGGTCCAATTGGTGTCTCGGCGATGCTACAGTGGGGAAGTCAGATCGGAGTCCCGGAAAAACCTGAGGGCACAAGAAGGTTAACCGGAGGAAGCGGCCGTTTACAGGAGGATAGGGAAAAATAGCTCAAGAGGCCAGGGCAGACCAACTATCTCCAACCCTATCACGCCCGGTAAGATTTGTGTGGCATACTATGTACTTGCTTGTGTATTTTTGCTGTCTTGCAGTGAATTCATGAAATAAAGGAACGTGTCATCACAAAAATGTCAATACATCTTGTTGATGCAGTCTGGCCCTGATTGTTGTTTTGGTGTTGACACCGATTTAAGTTTAGGTTGATGATTATGATGATTATGTTTAAGTCCTGATCGAGGATTAGGCATGGTTTGGAAAATCCTAGCCTGGAGGGCTAGGTGTTGGAAAATCCAAACCTGGAGGGTTAGGTGTTGAAAATCCTAGTCTGGAGGGCTAGGTGCTGGAAAATCCTAACCTGGAGGGTTAGGTGTTGAAAATCCTAGCTT
Source organism: Boesenbergia rotunda (assembly GCA_024364735.1). NCBI lineage: Eukaryota > Viridiplantae > Streptophyta > Magnoliopsida > Zingiberales > Zingiberaceae > Boesenbergia > Boesenbergia rotunda. The sequence continues at coordinate 5,555 of JAGFNQ010001930.1, read as the reverse complement.
GGAGGGCTAGGTGTGTGAAAAGTCCTAATTCGGAAGAGGTAGGTGAAAAGTCCTAGCTTAGAGGGCTAGGTGAAAAGTCCTAACTTGGAGGGTTAGGTGCAAATTCCCATTTTCAAGAATTAGGTGAAAAAGTCCTGGCTTGGAGGGTCAGGTCCTAGCTTGGAGGGCTAGGTTTGGAAAGTCCTAATCCGGAAGAGTTGGGTGAAAAGTCCTAGCTTGGAGAGCTAGGTGAAAAGTCCTAGCTTGGAGGGCTAGGTGAAAAGTCCTAACTTGGAGGGTTAGGTGCAAATTCCCAACTTGGAGGGTTAGGTGAAAAATCCTTAGCTTGGAGGGCTAAGGTGGAAGAGAACTTAGCTTGGAGGGCTAAGTTTAAGTCCCTGGATCAGTCTGGTGATCGGTCAGGGAAGCTGGCACGCTGCCCTGTTGTGGATCGGTCTGGTGATCGATCCAGCAATGACTGATCGATTTGGTGACCGATCAGGGAGCACACAGTGAGGTTGGGAACCTACTGTACTGCTCCTGATCGATCCGGTGACCGATCAGGGAGTGTGTGTGTTTCACCCACTGCTTGGCTCCTGATCGGTCTGGTGACCGATTAAGGAGCGAACAGTGAGGTTGAGTTCCCTTGCTGATCTGCACCTGATCGGTCTGGTGACCGATCAGGATCACTGTGCAGATCGTTCCGGAGAACGATCCAGCGTCGCAGGTTCCTCTCTATGATCGATCAGGACGAAGCCTGATCGGTCTGATCACGATCTGATCGGTCTGGTGACCGATCAGGAGGCTTCCTGATCGGTCCGGTGACCGATCAGGAGGTCTGGACTGCGAAGCTCAGAAATCGCCCAAGAAAGGGGTGGATCGGTCGGGTGAACGATCCACAACCTGGGATCGGTCTGGTGATCGATCCAGGAGAAGTCACAAAGAAATCGCGATTTCTAATCGAGCGTTGGGGATCGATCAGGACGGAGCCTGATCGGTCTGGACCTAGCCTGATCGGTCTGGTGACCGATCAGGGGTCGCTCTGATCGGTCCGATGACCGATCACTTTAATTCAAATGTACTGTCAGACGCTCTGATCGCGTCTGAACGTATCCGATTTGCTGCTACTTACATCTGATATTTGATTTACTGTGTGATACGCTGCTCTAACACTCTGATCAAGCTGCAGGTGACAGGGGAGGATTCAAACACTCAAGGAGAGGTCAATGGAGGCTTTCCTTGGAGCAGGTTTGTCCGATTCTCCATTTCAGGTTGCAACGGCCGAGCTGCAGACTGGAGCCGAGACTGGGGCTTGGCTGAGGGGATCTCAGGAAGACCAGAGAGGGCTCAGTGGTAGCTGGCGTTGGCAGTGTGGTAGCTGGAGGCTACGGAGGATGTTGTCACCTGGTGCTGTGTGGAAGATCAAAAGGGCGGAAGATGGCTTCGTGGAAGCAGAGTTCGAATACTGACTTCTTGCTGCGCCTTGAGTTCTCCACAACAAGCTTGCTGCGTTCTTGAAGTTTCATCACCTTGAGCAAGCTACTGATTTTCGAGAAGCAATCATCCATTACTTGAGTGCTTGAAGGAGAGAACAAGGAGCTGGGAGTCCGACAGTGGGAAGACACGAAGAAGGGTTCTTGCGTGAGATCGCCACTGGGTGGAGCTCAGGGAAGCTTGCTGTGTTCTTGTCCTTGCTGAGTGCTTGAGTAAGATCCTTCTTGTTGTTTCATTGAGCTTAAACATTTATCTGTGATTGAAACGCTGTGGAGAGGTTTCTCCACCGAGAAGGAGGTTGCTTTATATCCGGTGCTAACCGGGGCTTGATCTGCCGACGATCAAGGGATCGCCCACCTTAAGGGCACGCCAAGGAGTAGGGGCAAGTTATCCCCGAACCTTGTAAACCCTCCTTGTTAGCGATCTTCCTAGCTATGATTGTTTGTTCTCGGTTTCCATTTTGGTTTACTGCACTGCTTTGTTGCTTTATTTCTTCCACTGTGTTACTGATAAGATTAAGTGCAGAAACTTGTTACTTGCCAAAGATAAAAGTGATTGGCTACATTCACCCCCCCTCTCTAGCCATCCCGTTTCCAACAAGTGGTATCAGAGCTTGGGGCTCTGTACACGGCTTAACATCCGAGAGTTTTCAACAAGATGGCGTTGAGAGAAGGCTTCTCCACCACCCGACCTCCATTCTTTGATGGCGCCGACTTTCAATATTGGAGATCAAAGATGGAATACTATTTGAAGATGGATATCCATACTTGGTTCGCGGTGAAGGAGGGATTCACCCCTCCTAAGGATGACGAAGGCAAAGAGCTTGAGTCGTGGAGGTGGACTGCTGAACAAACTCGGAAGAGTGAAGCCGACGCGAAGGCGGTTGTCACTCTACAATGTGGCATGAACAAAGACCAACTCATCAAGGTTGGTCCTTTCACAAGTGCAAAGGACTTGTGGAACAAACTCATTGAGCTCCATGAAGGCACCCGAGACTCTAGAATTGCCAAGAGGGACTTGTTCCTCAATCAACTTCAAAATCTCTCCATGAAGGAGAATGAGTCGGTAAGTGAGCTCCATAGCCGGTTCAAGGAAGTCCTCAATGGGCTTCATTCAATTGATGAAAAGGTCGAGAATCGCGACCTTGTGAGGTATGTCTTGAAAGCATTTCCAAGGAATGCTTTGTGGTCATCCATGGTGGATGCCTACAAAGTATCCAAGGATTTATCTATTGTAAAGTTAGATGATTTATTTTGTGAGATGGAATTGCATGAAATGGCTAACAAAGGCCCCAAGGAGAAGGGGATTGCCTTAGTTGCAGGTGACCGGTCAAACAAGAAGAAGAAGGAGAAGAAGAAGGAAGTCTCTTCATCTTCATCCTCTTCCGAATCCGAGTCCTATTCTGAAGGAGATGATAGTGACTCTTCTTCATCCGAAATGGCGAACTTCGTGCGAAGGATGATGAGAAGGGATCGACGATTCAAGAGTAGAGGTAACTCTAGTGAATCCAAACTTGATAAGACTAATGCCTCTTGCTTTGAGTGTGGTAGGAAAGGACATTTCAAGAATGAATGTCCAAAGCTTAAGAAGAAGGAGGAGAAATCCAAGAGGAAAGAAGAAAAATCCAAGAAGAAGAAAAAGGCCTTGAAGGCTACTTGGGATGAGTCATCCTCTAGCTCATCCGAAGAAGAGAAGGAGGAGAAGAGCACAAGGCATGTGGCACTTATGGCTCTTGGAGAGGAGAGCAGTGATGAATCTTCAAGCTCCTCAAACGCGGCTTCATCATCTTCGGATGATGAAGAGGTAACTTCTCCCGAGCTTGAAAAGTGTTATAGAGCAATTGCATGTTTAACTAGTATGCTTAAAAAGTCCAAAAATAAAGTTAAAGCATTGCAATTAGAAATTGATCAATTGAAAGCATCTAGGGATGATAACGTTGATGATTTGTATGTTGAAATGTTAGAAGATGAAATTAAATCATTGAAACTTGAAATTGAAAAGTTGAAATCCTCTAAGGTTGAGGAAGTCAATGATTCGCATGATGAACTGCTAGTAGAGGAAAACCAATCATTGAAGAGTGAGGTTAGAAGCTCAAGAATATTCTTGGGAAGTTCTCAACTAGCTCTAAGACCCTAGATATGATCCTAAATGCCCAAAGGGCAGTCTACAATAGGGCCGGTATTGGTTACCGCCCTAAGGAACCCTCATTTGTGTCTCTCATGTCTAGGACTGACATGAGACAATCTAGGACACCCAAAACTCAAAAGAAAGTTGTCAAGGCATGTGTGCCTAAGTCATGTTTAGTTGATGCTTTAGGTCTCAAGGTTTGGGTACCTAAAACTTCTATTTTTCGAATTGTGTAGGTTATGATTGAGGGGGAGCATCTATCAACTTGGTTCGTTGATAGTGGATGCTCCAAACACATGACCGGGGATAGATCATTGTTTACCATACTTCACAAGAAAAGTAGAGGTAATGTATCATTTGGTAACAATGGTAGTCTTAAGGTCATAGGGATAGGAGACATTCAAATATCCGAATGTCTTAGAATTTCAAATGTCCTTCTAGTCAAGGGTATGAAATTTAATCTCCTAAGTGTGAGTCAATTGTATGACACGGGTTACACAATTGACTTCCAACCAAGTCAATGTCTAGTTAGACAAAATGACACCTTGGACACAGTACTAGTAGGAACAAGAGTAGACAATATTTATCAAGTTTCATTTAAAAGTGCTACTAATGTTTCTGTTAAGTGTTTCATGTCAAAAGAAGAAGAGTCCACCCTTTGGCACCGGAGGTTAGCACATGTTAACATGAAGAACATCCGGAAGTTGGCCAACAAGGGATTAGTCCGTGGCTTACCAAGCATCAAGTATGAAAAAGATAAACTTTGTGATGCATGTCAAATGGGGTAAGCAAACAAAATTTGCACATAAAGGTAAAAGCGTTGTAAGTACTTCCAATGCATTAGATTTACTTCATATGAATCTATTTGATTGTAGTACCATCATATCATTGAATGAAAGTAGATATTGCTTTGTGATCATTGATGATTTCACTAGATATACATGGACTTACTTTTTAAAATATAAGGACCAAACCTTAGATGTTTTCATTTCCTTTTGTAGAAGAGTTGAAAATGAAAAATCATCAACCATTAAGACAATTAGAAGTGATCATGGAGGTGAATTTCAAAACCAAAGGTTTTTAGAGTTTTATCAAGATAGAGGTTATAAGCATGAGTTCTCTACTCCTAGAACACCACAACAAAATAGTGTTGTAGAGAGGAAGAACCGTGTACTTCAAGAGGCTGCACCAAGCATGCTTAATGAGTACTCACTCCCGAGTTACTTATGGGCTGAAGCTGTAAATACAGCTTGCTATGTGCAAAATAGAGTCCTCATTCATAGGTTTCTAGGAAAGACTCCCCATGAACTTTGGTTTGGGAAACCACCTACGGTTAAACACTTTAGGGTGTTTGGTTGTAAGGTGTTCATTCTAAACACCAAGGACCACCTTGGAAAGTTCACGGCAAAGGCTGATGAAGGGATACTAGTCGGGTACTCCCTCGTTAGCAAAGCCTATCGAGTCTACAACAAGAAGTCTAGATTAGTTGAAGAGTCTTCTGATGTGGTCTTTGAAGAAATTCCAAAATCAAGTGACCAATCAGAAAATGTAGAAGGAGTTCAACTCGAACTTAGGAGACTAAGTTTGAATGAAACTCCAAGTGTTGTTGATGGTGATGAGTCTGATGACGGTGAACCTAGACAACCCATTGATCAGCCGGATCCTGAGGCTGAACTTGTGTCTGGTGAACCCGTTCAAGAAGCACCACCAACTCCTAGGCAAACTAGATTAGCCTCTAGTCATCCCCAAGACCAAATTGTTGGAGACATCCATCAGGGGTTAGAACTAGATCATTCTTCCGGAATGAGGCTAATGAAGTTGCCCTAATTTCCGAAATTGAACCTAGGAAAATTGATGAAGCATTAAATGATCCCGATGGATCATTGCAATGCAAGATGAACTAGGTCAATTTGAGAGAAGTCAAGTTTGGACTTAGTCCCTAAACCCAAGAAGAC
>JAGFNQ010001929.1:168079-185730 GCA_024364735.1 Boesenbergia rotunda | reverse complement strand
GGTAGTCAGGAATGAATAGGTTGGGAATATCACCCTTTACTTCAGGGATGAAAAATAAAAAAAAGGAAATATTTGTTAGTGAATAAAATAATCATGAATATTAAATATTAGGGTGACAATGGACTAAAGTTCTACTAGCACCATGAGTTTCTATTCACAGAATGCCAATTGGATATCCTGACACATTGCTATAGTGGTAAAAAGAAACATATGCAATAAAAATACTGGAGAAATATCCTAATGGTTCTCAAGCCTGTTTTATCCTCTCTAGTCCTCTGCAAGTTCATGCAATATCTATGCCATTTGGACTGGCATTGTTCCCTTCAAAATTTGCCCAAGCTGCCCACCATAACGGCCCAAGTGGTAGCTTTTTTAAGCATTCTCCTATTTGTTAAGCATGGATATAGTTTCATATCTCCTGAAATGTGAAATTAAATAGACCATTTTAAGAGATCACTGAGATCAAAATAGAATTAAAATGGTAACAGGGCAATCGTTCATGGACGTGGTTGAATCATGCCTAATGGTGATTATGTGGTGGCTATCTTGGAGGGTAGCCTTGTGGAAGTTCCAACATGCAATGAGATAGGCTGTTGAGGGACATCATTGGCGCATATAATGAACCTAGGTTGGATGCAGTGTATGGGTTGGGGGTAAGTTTTCTTTTACTTCTTATGCTTCTTCCTTTTTTTTGTTCTCCCACCTAGTCTTGGTAGTGGTAGGCACTCATGGGACCCCCTTGTATTCACAAGATATTTGATCTTGTTGAATGGTCCTAAATAATCCAATTAGTTAAATTGACAATGATACATTCAACATTCTGAGCCCTTCTTACAGTTTCTTTAGAAATGATATGTTGCATACTTAGTTTCATCCCTGTGTTGGATATCTTACTCGTACATAGCAATAAACATGAGTGCAACTGTGCAAGTAGAGAAGAGTGGCTTATTGAAGACTATGGTGTGGTGGAAACAAGTCAAAGCAAATGCGAGAAGAATGCGAAGATATTTTGATTAGTTTTCTTTTGGTATGACTTATGATGCCTGAGACGAGCTTTTGGGACTCTAGGATCAAGCTTGCTCACATTAAAATGCTTCTTATTTTTCACATTAAAATTATTCTTATTTTACATCTCACTAAGATTGGCTTGCGAGCTTTTTGACAACACGGTAAAACTATTGGGATTCTGTCAGATTTCGTGTTGTATGCTTTATCTCATGGCATAACTCAACTATGATAGTATTTGACTACTCCCAGCATAGGATTGTTATATTTGCTTGTATGCCCTGCTTGTGCGCATTACATGTTTAGTGGTATAGTCATTTACATCATCCTAAAGTAGTGTGCATCAATTTTGGAAGTTTTTTGTTAGCTTATATTGTTTTTGACAATTGTTATAGTGCAATTGTTCACTAGATTTCCTTGGTTCACAGCTAGAGATGGCTGAAGAATGCCTGTTGCATGCTATGGATTTAAGTGGATTGTTGCTCCTTTATTCGGCTCTTGGTGATGCTGAAGGGATAATTGAACTTTCATCTCTTGCAAAAGAGCAAGGCAAGAATAATGTGGCATTTCTTTGCCTATTCATTTTAGGTAAATTGGAAGATTGCCTTCAGTTATTGGTGGACAGGTAATTTAATTTTTTAGCTGTTAATAACCAATCTGCTATGTATATTATTTTTTTCCCTACATCATAGTTTCTTGCACAGTATTAAACCCCCATGTTTTGCAGTAATCGCATTCCAGAAGCTGCACTAATGGCAAGATCATATCTACCAAGCCAAGTCTCAAAGATTGTTTCAATTTGGAAAAAGGATCTTAGTAAGGTATGCTTCTTTTTTTTCACGAATCTCTTGTTTCCAAGTTATTTGTCCTTTAGTTTTAAGCTATATTTGAGGGAAAAGTTGGAGATATTTACTGTTTGATCTGCTTAAGTTTACTTAGTAATTTTCTTATCAAGTTCGCTCATTCTTATCCTAACTCTTAAAATTTTAAAGGTCAATCCAAAAGCTGCAGATTCTTTGGCTGATCCTGAAGGTTATCCTAATTTGTTTGAGGATTGGCAGATTGCTCTCGCTGTTGAAGCAAATCTTGCTCCTAACAGGTTTTTAATAGATCATAGATTCTAAATTTTGTGCATCACACTTATGAGAAGAAAAGTTCTGTTATCCTAAAGGTTTTGTTGATGATGTTTGGCTATAAAAATTGTTTTCTAATTGGCAAGACTATGATGCTACAAATTTGTTTTTCTTCTTTTGCTCACTTCCTTTTTCATTATATGCTCAATCTACTATGCTTATATATTTGTATGCTAATGAGTTTGCTCATTTATTTATTGACTTGAATATATCTGATTAAACATACAATTAAATTACATTTAATGTTTCTCATTATGGATTGTGATAGTGTGAATTTGCATCCTAAGGAGCAAAACAAAGTTTTATTTATACTAAGGTTGTGTTGGTCAAGTCTGGAACTTGAATTAGAAATAAGTTGATCACAAAAATTTTCTAATGCAACAAGGATGTGGGTGTTACTTATTTGTTTTTCTTCTTTGTGGAGAAAAATTCTGGTCTCTATATACTGTTTTATTCTCTTCCTTGCCTTCTTTCTTTCCTTCATCTTCATTCTCTTCCTGCATCATCATTACAATTGATCTACCTATCCATATTGTGTGCTGATACAATCATACAGTATTGTTCCAATCAGGCACTGATACAAGAAGCAATATTTTAAACTTTGCAGTTACTCATTTTGCATTATTTTGAACGGATGAAAGTGGAGATTACATCACATGGGTTGGTAATGTCGAAGTGATTCTCAGGTGTTTGATCAATTAGTTTTGAATGCTTTTGCAGTTACCTTACTTGCTATGCTTGAATGTTTTGAATTAATACTTCTATGAACTCAGTCAAGTTGTGTGGCATGTTATTTTTGAATGCTTGTACAGTTTGTTTGTTTTATATAACAAGTGTTTGTTGGAATTAATACTTCTTGGACCAAGTTGTGTTGAATGTTTTTTTTTACTGCTTGAGTTGTTGCCTCACATCTTGTATTTCAAATGTTTGTTTGATATTTCCAATAAACAGGGGTAATTATCCTCCTCCTGATGAATACTTGAGCTATATGGACAAGTCGAATATCAATCTTGTGGAAGCCTTTAGAAGAATGCAAGTTGATGAAGAGAGTATGCCTCTTGAAAATGGGAGTTATGATTATGAGGTATCAACACCATGATAACTTTTTTTGTTGTTTCTCATGCAATCTTTATGTAGTGCATGTATATGTTGAAGGCCAAAGGAAATATTTACCATCATTTCTAGCTTACATTATACCAGATAATTATAAAATTGGTCTTTTTTTTGGCTTCTGCTAGGTGAAACATTAATTAGCTTCATGTTGAAATGAAATTACAAGTGACAAGCTGTGGTATAGCAGCACAAAGATAAGAATGCAATGTACAAATGCAGAAAATGTAACGACCCGGCCCCTTGGCCCCTTTGGCGGCCAAATCAACATTTGGCGGCCCAACTTTGACGACCCCTTAGGTCGTCGACCGTTGGCCGTGCCGTTACTCACAAGAACTTCCCACCCCTGGCCAGTGGATTTTTGTTTTCCTCATGATTCGAACTCTAGACCTCCAGGCTAAGTACTAGAGTTTATGAATCCTGATAGCCAAGTGAGCCGGACTATCAGGATTCATAAACTCTAGTACTTAACCTGGAAGTCAAAAAAAAAAAAACCTGGAGGTCTAGAATTCGAATCCTGAGGAAGGCAAAAATCCACTGGCCAGGGGTAGAAAGACCTAGTGAGTAACGGCCCGGTTGATGGTCGTCGACATCGGTTGTTGGTCGACGATATAAGGGGCCAGGTTGTTGGGCCGCCAAATGTTGATTTGGCCGCCAGGTTGTTGGGCCGCCCAAGGGGTCGGGTCGTTACAATGCAACTACCTGCTATCTGAAACAAAAAGAGAAAGCAGGGGTGGTGAATCCGGGCGGACTCTGCGGGTATATGAGTCGACAATTGCATGGCATAATATAAGATAACCAAGTAGAGAATCAACAGGGTACAGTCCATAAGGAATATAAGAATACTTAAACATGCATAACATATATAAAACAACATTTTATAAATTTGAATAACAACTAAGCAGGTATAAAACAACGCGACAACAATAAAACCAACATATACATGCATGTTAACCAAATGCAGCAACCATAGCTCATATTAATGCAACAACCACAAGAAAATGCAATAAATGCATATGATGCAATGACATGTGTCACCCCTGCCGCCAGTCAAGCCGCCGACACATCCCATCTGTGTGACCGAGTGGGTAGGGCTGTGACAACTGTACACACTTCAACGAATACCACAGAAATGTGTGGTTGAGTGGATAGGATGCTGGGGAGCCAACACTTCAAACCCCGATATATAAGGGGAGCTATCAACAGCTCTAGTATCCCTCGAAAACAACGGTGAGGATGTCACTGCTTGCCTACAACTGCAACATGTGTGGCTAACAGGACAGTTGCTCGCACTCTAGCAACTACCACGACAACAAATGGTTGAGTGAATTGAGCAACTAAATGACTAACGACGGCTTAACCATATGGAAGCCTAACAGTCGTTAGTATGCAACGTGTAGATATGGTGCATGCTACAAAATGCACGAACAACCGGAGAAACAACGATGCAATAAAATCCAACAAGTATCAACGATGCATCGATACAACCAACCAGGAATTGAAACCAACGATTATGCATCTACACTACTAGGTAGGATATTTCTAATGCCAAATAAACCTAATTGTGTTTAATGGACTTCTAAGTACTCGCGTACAAGCGGCACTTTACAGAACAGAAAACAACAGGAGACTGTACGGATACTAATTTTGAATACTCGAAGATCAACGAAGAAAGTATCAACGGCGATGTTAAAATAACAAAACAATAGGGAATAAGGTCAAGCAACCTATTAGACATAAAGCAGTCATGTTTTAAGGTAAAAGGAACTACACGAGTACAAAGGAGAAGTACCCGCCTTTATTGTAGAACGTATCCAAGTAGAAAATCTCTCACGATCAATCGTGCGTGTCCAAAGTCAAGGTTCTGTATCGACGTCAGCAACAACCCTTTTTCCCAGACAATGCGGCGCGCGGAAGAAAGAGAACCGGCGACTTCTCAATCGCGAGAGGAAGAGAAAGGAGAGGAGAAGAGAGAGAGCGCGGTGGCGGCGGTCGGCTAGGGCTCAGAGGCGTCGGCGTCGGGCAGAGGGAATCAGGGAGAAGCGAAAACTAATTTCGGGGAGAGGGATTCTAGGCTTTTATATTAGTTTTGGCTTTTTTGCAAAAAGGCCCTCCGAGTTTGGAAATTTTCAACTAGCCCTTATTTTTCGAATTTTTCCATTTAGCCCCCTAAAACTCGGTATTTAACATTCTCCCCCACTAACAAAAATTTGGTCCTCAAATTTTACTAGTAAACCATAACAAATACTAGTCAACCACAACAGATATCAACATCCTATATCAGCAACGTAAATATGATATAAATACTGAATGCAAACCAGAATACAACCAACCATACACACCTCAAGTAAATAGATGAGGGTAGCGAGCTCTGATCGTGTCCTTGAGCTCCCAAGTAGCTTCCTCATCAGAGTGGTGCTGCCAACCAACTTTGACTAACCGAACTGTCTTGTTCCTCAACCGTTGCTCTTTGCGGTCCAGAATCCGCATAGGCACCTCCTCATAAGTCACATCTGGCTGAAGGGTGACCGGCACCTCCGATAAAACATGTGCAGGATCGGGTACATATTTCCTCAGCATGGAAACATGAAACACGTCATGAATTCTAGCCAATGACGGTGGTAATGCCAGACGATAAGCGACTGCTCCAATCCGCTCCAAAATCTGGAAAGGTCCAATGTAGCGTGGAGCTAGCTTACCTCGCAACCCAAACCTCTTCACCCCTTTCGTGGGTGACACTCGTAAGAGCACATGATCGCTCACGGAAGGGCCTGTGTCTCCGATCTGCATAACTCTTCTAACGATCCTGAGCCTCTGACAGCCTGCGTTTGATAATGCGGACTAGCTCTGCATCATGCTGAACACTCTGAGGACCTAGCAACTGAGATTCCCCAACCTCCGCCCAGAGGGTGGGTGTCCTGCAAGCTCTACCATACAACGCCTCGAAAGGTGACATCTGAATAGCCGAATGATAGCTATTATTATAGACAAACTCAACCAAATGCAGGTGATCCTCCCAGTTGCCTCCAAAGTCCATAACGCAAGATCTCAACAAATCCTCCAGTGTCTAAATGGTACGCTCAGACTGCTCGTCCGTCTGCGGATGAAAGGCTGTACTGAATCGAAGCTCGGTACCCATGGCCTGCTGCAAACTCTGCCAAAACCGCGAAGTGAAACGCGGGTCTCTGTCTGATATGATGCTCAGAGGAACACCATGTAATCTAATAATCTCACGGCAGTACAACTCTGCCAGCTTGTCCAGAGAATCTGTCTTCTGAATCCCCAAGAAATGAGCGGATTTGGTTAATCGATCAACGATCACCCAAATCGCATCGTGTCTTCTACGAGACCTCGGTAATCCAACAACAAAATCCATCGTAATGTGCTCCCACTTCCACTCAGGAATAGGGATCTTCTGTAGTAATCCAGCAGGTCTCTGATGCTCGGCCTTCACCTGCTGGCACACTAGACATCTAGCAACAAAATCCGCGATGTCTTTCTTCATACCGTTCCACCAGTAGGAACGTCTCAAAACTCGGTACATACGGGTTCCTCCTAGATGTATAGCAAACCGAGATCGATGAGCCTCCTGAAGCAACTCCTCCATAACCGAATGTGACTTAGGTACACACAATCTCCCTCGGAAATATAGAATACCCTTGTCATCACGTGTAAAGTCAGTCTGCTGCTCTGAGGCTATTCGGCTGCCTAGGAACTGCAGATGTTGATCACTACCCTGAGCCTCTCTGATCCTCGTCCTGATCGAAGACTGAGCAACCATAGTCACCAACAACCCTTTCTCTGTTTGACCCTGCTCCTCCAGTCCTAACTCTGAGAAGCTCTGAACTAAATTGGTGACCATAACCCAGTGACAAGCCAAAACACTCCGGGATTTTCTGCTCAGTGCATCTGCAACTACATTAGCTTTCCTTGGATGGTAGCTAATAGTACAGTCATAATCCTTTAAGAATTCCATCCATCTTCTCTGACGAAGATTTAGCTCCTTCTGAGTGAACAAATACTTGAGGCTCTTGTGATCTGTGAAAATCTCAAATGTGACGCTGTAGAGATTATGTCTCCATATCTTCAGGGCAAAAATAATGGCTGCAAGCTCTAAGTCATGAACTGGATAATTCTTCTCATGCTCCTTCAGCTGACGAGAAGCATAAGAGACTACCCGTTCATGCTGCATCAAAACTGCACCCAAACCCTGATGTGATGCGTCTGTGTAGAGTACAAAACCGTCCTCGCCTGAAGGTAACACCAATACAGGCGCAGACACCAATCGCCGCTTGAGCTCCTGAAAACTGGTCTCGCAAGACTCGGTCCAAACAAATTTCACGCCTTTTCTGGTCAGACGTGTCAATGGTGATGCAATGCTTGAAAACCCCTCAACAAATTGGCGATAATAACCAGCCAATCCGAGAAAACTACGCACCTCCTGAATCGACTTAGGCTGTTCCCAACTGGTGACAGCCTCGATCTTCTGGGGATCTACGGAGATACCTCTACTGGAAACAACGTGTCCGAGAAAACCCACAGAAGACAACCAGAAAGCACACTTGCTAAACTTTGCATACAACTGCTTTCGTTGGAGCGTCTCTAGGACGATGCGAAGGTGGTACGCATGTTCCTTCTCGGAACGGGAGTAAATCAGGATGTCGTCAATGAAAACAATAACAAACTGATCCAAATACTCCATAAAAACCCGATTCATCAGATCCATAAATACTGTAGGAGCATTGGTAATCCCAAATGACATTACCAAAAACTCGTAATGTCCATACCGGGTGCAGAAAGCTGTCTTCTGGATATCCGAATCCCTGATCCTCAACTGATGATATCCGGACCGCAATCAATTTTAGAATACACTGAGGTATCCTTCAACTGATCAAACAAATTTTCAATACGAGGTAGGGGATACTTGTTCTTGATGGTCACGGCATTCAACTGCCTGTAGTCGATGCATAACCTCATAGAACCATCCTTCTTCTTGACGAATAAAACTGGTGAACCCCGTGGAGATACACTAGGACGAATAAATCTCCTGTCAAGCAACTCTTGAAGCTGGACCTTTAGCTCGTCCAACTCCTTAGGCGTCATACGATACGGAGCCTTTGATGCCGGCGCAGTCCCCGAAATCAACTCGATCACAAATTCAACTTGCCTTTTGGGAGTCAAACCAGGTAGCTCCTCTGGAAATACGTCTGGAAATTCTCGAACCACTGGAATACCCGAGAGCTGAGGGCTACTGCTACCATCAGTGCTGATCAATGATAATAGAAAACTCTGACATCCGTGCGATATAAGCTTCTGGGCTTGAAGTGCAGAGATAATAGAAATCCCATCATCTCTAGTGCCAATGAATTCCCACGAGGGTTGGTTCGGAGGCCGAAACGTGACCACCCTCGCTTGGCAATCAACTGTGGCATGATAAACTGTGACGATCCCTGTGACGATCCTGTTGAAAACCCTGAGTCTGCTGAGAACCCTGTGACGATCCTGCTGAAAACCGTCCAAACTTTTGGGGTCGAGACTGAGACCCAAAAGTCTCCTGCGTACCCTGACTCCTGCTACTGCGCTTCTGTCCAACAGTCTGCTGTTTCTGTGTCACTGCTGAACCCTGAATTGTCTCTTCCCTTTGTTCTTATCACCATGCAACTGATGCTGGATCATCTCGATGTGTAAAGCCCGATCCAAAGACTCTCGATATGAAGTAGGAGCCCATCCAGACATACGTAACTGGATATATCCAGCTAGGCCCAGTGTGAACTGTGTCGTCTGCTCCTCCTCTGTAGCAACCAACTGAGGACAAAACTCTGCCAGGCGATTGAATTCTGCCTCATACTCCATAACTGAGCGGTCTCCCTGATGAAGAGCAAGAAACTCCTGACGTCGAGCTGTACGAAATGCGGCAAGATAATACTTGCCCTCAAACGTTTGGCGGAAAGAAACCCAAGAAATTGGTCGTCCACCAATAATATTCTTCTGTATATTCTACCAGGTGACGGCCTGATCTCGAAGATGATATGTAGCCAACTCCACCTTCTCTACGTCTGTGAGGGTCATATAGCTGAAGGTGTCCTCCAATGTCTCCAACCAGGCACGAGCAACATACGGATCTGGTTCCCCATGGAACAGTGTAAAACGACCCTTCACAGACGCTGCCAGTAATGGAATCCGAGCTCTGTCCAAAAGCCAACCCGCTTGGGCAGGGGATACCACTGATGGCACTACAGGAACTGCCATTGGTGCTTCTGATGGACCTGTCTCTGATGGTACAACTGGAATTGCTGTCGAATAAGGAGGAGGTACTCTCAGTGGTGGAGGTCGCAGCTCACCCGAAGGGTCCTGGTGAGCTGATTCCCAAGTCCCGACCAGTCGGCTCCACTCTGGTGGGCCTCTCAACCTCCTGATTCGTGTCTCCCTCGGCCTCCTCTAGCCTCCCCCGTGATCGTCGTCCACGACCACGAGCACGGGGTGGAGACAACTCAATATGACGAGGCATACCTGTTAACAAAACCAGCATACATTATTTAAATATTTTATCCAAATTTAAAACCAACTTACTTCTTGTTTGCCTGAAGAGATCTCGTCGCTGCCAAGTCCCAAAACACGACCAATACAACCAAATCCGTAAAATACCGATAGACCTCGAAAAATAACTTCGTAACCCATAGGCACCAAAACTTCGCTCTGATACCAAAAATTGTCACGACCCCAGGGGCACATGCTTACTCGAAAATCGGGCAGCATCTCCCCTGTACGGCGGACAAGTTGGGGCAAATAATACATACACTCTCATCATATAACTTAGCCATAAGCGGCTAGCGTCACAAAATAAAGAAAATAAACATAACCACGCAGTTATAGGAATAATAACAGGTGGCTCAGCCACTTTATATATAAAAGAAACTACAACCAAAGAGAACTCAAATGTCTCTGTAATAACAACAAAATCAGTCTGATACCTGATAAGCAAATAAAATGCAAAATTCACCAAGTCCCGAAAATAAAGCAACTAAACCAAATAAACAACTCAACTCCGGGAACTGACAACTGGATCCTCTCCTAGCTCCAAGAAATGCAACTACCTGCTATCTGAAACAAAAAGAGAAAACAGGGGTGATGAGTCTGGGCGGACTTTGCGGGTATATGAGTCAACAATTGCATGGCATAATATAAGATAACCAAGTAGAGAATCAACAGGGTACAGTCCATAAGGAATATAAGAATACTAAGCATGCATAACATATATAAAACAACATGTTATAAAACCGAATAACAACTAAGCAGGTATAAAACAACGCGACAACAATAAAATCAACATATACATGCATGTCAACCAAATGCAGCAACCATAGCTCATATTAATACAACAACCACAAGAAAATGCATAAATGCAATAAATGCATATGATGCAATGACATGTGTCACCCCTGACGCCAGTCAAGCCGCCAACACATCCCATCTGTGTGACCGAGTGGGTAGGGTTGTGACAATTGTACGCACTCCAACGAATACCACAGAAAGGTGTGGTTGAGTGGACAGGATGCTGGGGAGCTAACACTCCAAACCCTGATATATAGGGGGAGCTATCAACAACTCTAGTATCCCTTGAAAATAACGGTGAGGATGTCACTGCTTGCCTACAACTGCAACATGTGTGGCTAACAGGACAGTTGCTCGCACTCTAGCAACTACCACGACAACAAATGGTTGAGTGAACTGTGCAACTAAATGACTAATGACGGCTTAACCATATAAAAGCCCAACAGTCGTTCGTATGCAACGTACAGATATGGTACATGCTACAAGATGCACGAACAACCGGAGAAACAACGATGCAATAAAATCCAACAAGTATCAACGATGCATCGATACAACCAACCAGGAATTGAAACCAACGATTATGCATCTACACTACAAGGTAGGATATTTCTAATGTCAAATAAACCTAATTGTGTTTAATGGACTTCTAAGTACTCGCGTACAAGCGGCACTTTACAGAACAGAAAATAACAGGAGACTGTACGGATACTAATTTTGAATACTCGAAGATCAACGAAGTAAGTATCAACGGCGATGTTAAAATAACAAAACAACAGGGAATAAGGTCAAACAACCTATTAGACATAAAACAGTCATGCTTTAAGGTAAAAGGAACTACACGAGTACAAAGGAGAAGTACCCGCCTTTATTGTAGAACGTATCCAAGTAGAAAATCTCTCACGATCAACCGTGCGTGTCCAAAGTCAAGGTCCTGTATCGACGTCGGCAACAACCCTTTTTCCCAGACAATGCGGCGCGCAGAAGAAAGAGAACCGGCGACTTCCCAATCGCGAGAGGAAGAGAAAGGAGAGGAGAAGAGAGAGAGAGAGAGAGAGCGCGGCGGTGGCGTGGCGGCGGCGGTCGGCTAGGGCTCAGCGGCGTTGGCGTCGGGCAAAGGGAATCAGGGAGAAGCGAAAACTGATTTCGGGGAGAGGGATTCTAGGATTTTATATTAGTTTTGGCCTTTTTGCAAAAAGACACTCCGAGTTTGGAAATTTTCAACTAGCCTTTATTTTCCGAATTTTTCCATTTAGCCCGCTAAAACTCGGTATTTAACAGAAAAAATCTAGTTGGAGAAGCATGGCCTACTGGCTGATTAAAAAGGATCTAAAATCAACGAAAATGAAATTTCAGGAGAATGGGATGTTAAATCTTGTCACTATTTTGACTAGCATCAGATGATATTAGGATAGCGAAAAAAGTTCAACTTTACAAGTATGCAAACTAAGACAAAAAGGTTAACTTCTAAAACCTTGATTCTTATGAACTGTTTAGAGACAGGCAAACCTGGTATCACTAATCTACAATTTTTTAGTTATAATAACCTGATATCTACACATCTGCACACTTCATGAATTCTCAAGAAAAGCTGAAAAGATTTCTAAAAAAAAAAGGACAATCTGGTGCATGAAGCTCCCGCCATGCGGGGTCCCAGGGAAGGGTCTATTGTACGCAACCTTACCTTACTTGTAAGAAGTTGTTTCCAGGACTTGAACCCGTGACCTTTTAGTCATAAGGCGGCAACTTTACCATTGCACCCAAGGTTCGTAGAATCGCGATCCTACACAGGATCGATTTGGGGTCAGGATCGGATCGGTCAGGATCGGATCGTAAAATCGTACGATCCTATCAAAAACCCTTAAAATGAAAAAATATACAATTTTTATTAACACTATAATGAAAATAATCACGTTTAACTTCAAGAATATTCTATTTATTACAAGATGATCCAATTTAATTGTCAACCTATTAGATAATAGACATCTAAAGACTCATCATTTTAAAAAAAAGATATAACATAATATTATTAATCAAAACTAACTAAAAAATAATTAAATAGATATTTAAATAATCTTAAAACACTAACACTAACGATGTAAAAGATAAAAAAAATAATAAAAAAGATTAATAATCTTCTGGGCCTCTGAAAAGGCTTTAAACAATATTTTTTGGGATTCAATCTTAAAACTAACTTGTAGATCTTTGAACGAGTTTCAATTTGATATATTATAGGTCACGTGGTTCAATCCGAGTCAAAAGTTATGACCTCTTAAAGCTTTCATCGATCCTGTTCCGATTCTGTTCCGATCCTGTCCGATCCTATACGATTCTGTCCGATTCTGTCCGATCCTACCGATCCTGCTGCGATCCTGCTACAAAAAACGATTCTGCGCGATTCTGGATCGTTTTCTGGCGTAGGATCGTAGGATCGTACGATCCTACGATCCAGGATCGCGATTCTGCAAACTACGATTGCACCAAGGCTCCCCTTCAAAAGATTTCTCAGGAAAACAAAAATATTGATTATTTGCACTTCTGTTAATTTGCTTACACCTCATGTTTACATTATCCATTGTTATATAATTTGCAGGTGACGCAGGAAGATGGAGTAGAGGATATTCAAGAGGAACCTGTTGAAGTTGATGTGGATGATTCTACAGACAGTGCAGTTCTTGTCAACGGGAATGAGAGTGAGGAACAGTGGGGTATGAATAATGAAGGATCCTCAGCCTAAATGCAATTGGTTCAGCCTTTGTAAAATCGATTTTTTTTGTCTGGTGATTAATTGTTTCTCATTTTCATTTTACTTGTTTTTTCTAGAAGCATTCCAATACCTATTACATGACATCATTAAAGCAACTAACTCAAATCTTGGATAATACTCAATAATGTTAGCTAGTACATGATCGCTTGTTTACATATGAGCTGAAAGAATATTGGAATAAGTTTTTTCCTTTTAGTTCTGCATGGCTAGTGAGATGCTACCTAAGAGCCTAGACATTTTGGATTGACTGAGCTTCCCTTGGGCTTTCCCATGGTGTCAGAGTCCATCCCTTACTCCCGTAAAGATGGGATTGGGAGGCATGAAAGAGAATAAGCTTCTCTGTGGTCCTATATGGTTAGGGCATATTTAAATATCAAGAAGTCTTTCACCTAAGAGTTGACATTTTGAGTTAGAATGAGCTTCCCTTGGGCTTTCACCTGAGAATTGATTCTTCCGTATTTACCAATTCTGATTGTGGGTATCAATTTTATTTGTAAAGTTTTTGACCTTAGTCGAAAATTTTGATTCAGCTTCAGCATTTTTGCATTTATGTTGTCTGTAGCATGCTTGGCCTCTTTCTGTCTCTGCACTGCAAATAGGAATGTTCAAGAAAGAAAAGATGTTGCTTCAACCAGGCTTTCTTGTCAATTACTGCTAGTTATCTAGATTGGGTTGGCTTTAATAATCATTAACGTTTTCTCTTTTGAATTGTATGGCTATTATTGTCATGGCATTTTCCCTCTGCATATTATACTAAATTCTATCCCTGATTCTGTTTTCTTTTTGTTGATTTACCAGTGCTAACTCCACATGAATAGCATCTTCACAAGCCAGGTATTTTCAGTAGCTTATGAATGAAGTTCATTTCACCTTCCTCTTATATCACTTTGGTGGTTTTATGGAATGTAATATGTATATGCTAAAAATAAAAATATGCTATATGTCTTCTACCATGTCTTTTGCAATATAAACTTGCAGCCATAGTTTGCAATCTGTACCGATCTTGGTCTGGGTTTCACATAGATAAAAACAAATATCAATATTGGCTTCATCAATAAAAAAAAGTTATAATTTAGTTGAAGAAACATACAAAATAAAAATAGAAGAATGAATAAATTTTGTTTGTTGAACAAGACCAACAAAAGATCGGATGTCATTGCCTATATCCGTTCACTGCGTATCAACCTCAGTTATCACCTCACTTGGATTGCATCTGCCCAGAATCTGCCCCCCCCCCCCCCCCCTTCCAGAATTGTTGTTTCTCCACAAATAAAATCGAGCACTGTAATAAACAGATTCATGTGGTAGCGTAATGCTAAGTTTCTTGTACAATGGACAGGTAGAGAGTAAGAGCGATGGTGGTGTTTTCCCAGAAATCCTCATTTTGTAATAGAGAGCATCATCCAGTCACTATGTTCAATCATGACATATTTTGAAGGTTTATTATTCAGATTCTTTTTTGTTTGTCTTTTTTTTTGTTAGAGAAGTTCCTTGATTTTAACTAAACAAAAAAAATTGTTTAAAGTGTCTGTATATATATGACAAGGAATTCTAATTCGGTGTACTAACTTTTCGTCAATATTGAGTCCTAGAGAAAGGTCTATTACAAGCCCTCTTATTGAATCCGTGATCTCGAGGACATATGATAGTAATCAATACTGATGTCTATGATAGAAGAAAAAAATATGGAAATAACTGTGCATGTCTTTTATAAATTAAAAATTAATTTAAAAAATTAGATGGAAATATCCTGTAATGGTATTGCTTAAGTTCCAGCATGCGCTCCTCCAAAATCTGTTCTTCCCACCTATCCTCTCATCTCCTCTTGATCAATAACGCATTAGACGACCATTTTACTATTGATGGATGCATTGTTAATACAAATTTTTTAGGTATTTAGTCAGTCGTTTGAGGTTCAATATTATCCAACTTCGTTAATTAATGAATACATTGTTAATACTCTCCTTGCACTCCTCCCCTTAATGATCTTCACGATTTTCTCCTTTGCCTATGGACTCTATGTCATTGGTCGCATTAACTTTCATGATCACTAAGGGGGCGTTGTTATCTATCCCAACTTCTCCACACGACAAATTTTCATGGCCAACTGCGGATTTATTTGGTGTGGCTAAGTTCTATAATGCCAATTTCATTTATTTATCAATAACTATTTTAGTCTTCAAATTATTTTTTACCAAAAAAATTATTTATTTTTTTAATTTTTCACGCAATGCATGGATTTTCAGATAGTTAGTATCCTTAGCATTATCAACTTGGAATGTTTTGGGGTTTTCTTAAATAATGCATCACGATTAATTTTCTTCGGATAATTTTTCAAATCCAAAGTATTCCTTATATTCCCAAAATCTTAATTCTTACAATATTGCGAGTTTGTAATTTCAATAGTAAGTCCGTCTGATTGACCCGGGAATCTCTCGTGTTTTTCCGATTAACAACCCCGTTGAACTATGAAAATACTAAGTTATTTGTAAGCGAAGCTCCCTTAGCAGAAATACAAGTATAACACATGGAAACAATCAGAATGTTCTGAAGTTCATGGAAGAAGATCAACAGCAACATCATAGGATCATCTACAGCAACGCCAGTGTTCATGTGGAGTTCATCAAATGCACAAGACATGGAGAAGAAAGAGACATCACTCAGCGTGCGGGTTGTTGATTGTAGTGGCTCTTCTCTTTCTTTTTCACAGCAGCAAGCCTTGCACTGCGAGCAGCAGCCTCCACAGCAGCAACTTTTGCGACAGTATCCATCTCTTTACTAGTTTTTTTCTTCCTAACTGATGCCATTTTCTTTATTCTCTCTACATCAACTCCAGATGTATCACCGCCAGGGTCAGCAACCACCTCTTCTGGGCCTTTATTACTGGTATCGAGATCTGGAAGCTGTTGCTCCTCTTGCTCTTTGGCTTCTTTTGATGATTTTTCCTTTTTATTCTTCTTCTTCTTTGAGTTTTTGCTTTCTGAAGAAGCAACAGTGTTTTCCTTTTTCTCTCCATCGTTGCCATCTGGCTGCAGTTGTTTGCTGCCTGGAAAATTGATAAGGAACATATGCAGTCATGTATGTTCGATCAAAATATAAAGCATCAAGTATCACCCAAAATTGGAAACACTAGAACATCTCATCGTCTGAAAGTTTTTCAAGTATCACCGTTGGTTTCGTCTTGAGCGCCATTAGTATCATTGCCTGAAATGCCGAGCTCATGTAGAAGCGCATCAAGTTCTGCCATTTCTTTTTTCTTAAGTTCCCTCTTAGAGAGTTGCCCAGGTGGTGGAACAGGAGCAGCAGGTTTCTCTATTATAGGTGCATGTTTAACAGCAACCTCAGGTTCATGTTCAGGTTCCTCATCGTCATCCTCATCACCGTGATCGACATCATCATCTTCACTTTCACTTTCCTAAACAAAAAGACCACAATAATCCAATGATAATCCAAAATAAACAAAGAGAAACTTAATAACGTCTAGCATAAATGATAAGAAAAAGTTAGATCTGGGCATGTAACAATATCATAAATCGACCAGTCGGGGTAGAGAGTGACCAGAATCACAATATTAGCTATTGAAAATAATTTTCAGAACAGACAAATCACTCTCTAAAATCTGGAGTCATAATTATGTTTTGAAAATTTGCATCAGTCATGGAATTTACTGCAACAATCGAAATGCCATTTCCCTTTACAAGTGTTAATATGATCAGCAAATATAAGTTTCTACACCCCCAAGTTCTATACAGCCTAAGAGCAAAAGAAAAAACACACAGCAAGCATGAGTCAACCCAACAAAATATGTAGCACCAAGAATCCATAGTTAAAAGGATTCCACTTTTCAAGGTCATCACAAAAATCAAAACATAGAGCCTAGCAAAGTTAACCCAATGAATCAAGACAAACTGAGATGTGGAGATTCATTTTGAGTATAAAACGTACAACTCTTTGTGGTGTCAGAAAAGGTGTTCAAATCATCACTTGAATAAAACAAAATATTAGTGAAAAAAAAAAATCTAAAGCACAAACTAGTCTGCTTATGTCATTTAAATTTGGCATTTATATCTACAATAAGCTAATATGTGTGGAATGAAAAGCCTCCATAGAAATATCCAAAATCGACAAGAGCATGGACAAACAACTGAAGGTGACACGCATCCGTGCATCTCCATTCAGCACCTTGGTGTGCCATGTTGAAGCCATTGATCATTGTCAACAACAACCAAATGTTATACATGGATCTTCTTCCATCCTTGAGCTCCATGTATGATCTATCCTTAATGCTATCAAAGAATTGTCAGATA
>JAGFNQ010001929.1:62640-161743 GCA_024364735.1 Boesenbergia rotunda | reverse complement strand
AACCTCTTGTTCATATACTTCACAACAAAATGGAGTTGTTGAACGCAAACACTCTAATATTTTAGACGTAGCTTGTACTTTTCTTTATCACATGCATGTTCCTAAGTATTTTTGGGGTGATGCTATTCTCATGGCTTGTTTTCTTATAAATAGGATGTTGTCTATTGTGTTACACGGGGTATCCCCTTCTCTTATCTTTATCTGGACAAATCTCTTTTCTTTGTGCCTCCAGGCATATTTGGTTGTGTTTGTTTTGTTCATAATTTTATTCCTACCTTGGATAAATTATCTCCTTGCTCTATTAAATGTTGGATATTCTCGCACACAAAAAGGATATTCTCGCTGATGTTATGTTTTTTGAGTCCCAATCATACTTTTCCCCTGTGTAACTCAGTCACATGATACATACGTATCCCACTATCCATGTCGCCTACTACAGATGCTCCGTCTCTTAAACCATTGCAGGTGTACACGAGGTGTGTTCGGTCAAAAGTCAAAACCAGATTCATGTCCCTCACATCCTCTTCCTGCAGCTCCTAATGCTTCTTACCCCTCCAATATTGATCTGCCTATTGCTCTTGTAAAGGTATTCAGTCGTGCACTACTCATCCTTTGTCTAATCATATCTCTTTTGATTACCTTGGTCCTGCGTTTTGCGCTTTTGCTGTTTCTTTAGCGTCTACAAAAATTTCAACTTCCTACTTTGAGGCTTATCAACACTCGGCTTAGCGAACAACAATGGATGAGGAAATGTTTGCCCTTATCTCTCGTAGTACTTGGGAGTTGGTGACCGCACCATCTTCTGTTGATATTGTTGCCTATCGTTGGGTATTTACTTTGAAATTTAAAGTTAACGGTACTATCGATCAATCCAAAGCTCGTCTAGTGGCCAAAGACTTTACACAAGCATTCTCTCTTACTGCTCCCTGAATTCTATTAGAGTTCTATTCTCCTTAGCTATTAATCAATCTTGGTTAATATATCAGCTAGATGTGAAGAATGCTTTTCTTTATTGCGATTTGCACGAAACCGTGTTTATGGAGCAACCTCCAGGGTATGTTGCTCGGGGGAGAATGCTACTATGGTTTGTAGATTTAAAAAGGCTATTTATGGTCTTAAACAAAGCCCCAGAACCTGGTTTGATAAATTGAATAATATAATCAGTTTCATTGGCTTCAAATAGTGCAAATCGGATCATTCTGTGTTTGTATGACAAAGCACGAATGAGATTATCATGCTTATGGTTTATGTTGATGACATTCTAATATTCGGCAGTGATATAGGTGGGATAGACGAAACTAAGAATTATTTGCAGCAACACTTTGTGACAAGGGATATGGGACCCCCTAAGTATTTCTTGAGAATTGAAATTGCTCACAATAAGTCTGGAGTTTCATTATGTCAACGGAAGTGTGCTACAGATTTACTCAAGGAAACTGGATTGTTTGAAACGAAACCGGTTGATAGGCCTATAGATATCAATTCAAGTGTTTGGGATGATATTGGAGAATTCTTTGAGGATAAGACAAAATATGGGCGACTTGTTGAGAAACTCATCTACTTAACAGTAATGAGACATGACATCTCCTTTGCAGTTGGAATAGTCAGTCGGTTTATGGATAATACGAAGCAAGTTCACTAGGATGTCACTATCAGGATTCTTAAGTACATTAAGACATCTCCAGGAAAAAGTTGTCATTTAAGAGAAATGGGCACCTAAAGATTGAAGCTTATTCAGATGCTGACTATGCTAGATCTAAGACTGACGGACGGTCCACTTCTAGGTATTGCACTTCTGTAGAGGGAAATCTAGTAACATGGCAAAGTAAGAAACAACTGTTGTTGCTAGGTCGACTGCCGAAGCCGAGTATAGAACCATGACTCACACTGTAACTGAGATGTTATGGCTAGAGAATTTGCTTGAAGAATTAGGGTTCATCTACAATGAACCACTGCCAATGTAATGTGATAACCAAGTCGCTATTCACATTGCAAGTAACCCAGTTTTTCATGAGAGAACTAAACATATTGAGGTTGACTGTCACTTTATTCGCGAGTGTGTAATGAGTCAGAAAATTGTCACTCCATTCATATCATCGTCCAACCAAGTTGTTGATGTCTTCACTAAAGTATTAGGAGGAAAACGATGCTCAGAATTTTGTGACAAGCTGAATATGATTGACATATATGCTCCAGCTTGAGGGGGAATGTTAAATACTTCCACAGATGAGATCCTTAATTGTAAGATCATGATTGATTTATATTAGCTTGATTATAGGGATAAGATCCTTAATTGTAGGGATCATGATTAGTTTGATTATAGGGATTAAGTGATAGTCATATCGTAATTATAGGATCCTCTTTGTCTCCTTATATATATAAATATCTATATGTATTCATATTATGGTATTGAAAATAAATCATCTTTTTTCTCTTTTAGACTATCCATTGGGGTCCTGAACTCAGTCAATGATAGGTAACAAAACTGCTAAGCAAACTACCATTGTGTTGGAACTATATTTTTTTCCCTTTTTGCACTAGTGGACATTAGGTAACCTAGCAATACCAGGTCTTTTCTATAATCTCATGAACCTGTAAATTATTTCTACCCGTAACATGAGTAAATGAAAGTTTCAATTCTTAACCTGTAAACTTGAATAGATTGTGGGGGTCTTTCCCAATAAGGTTACTTATACATTGCAAAATGTTGATAGTGGCTCTTGAACCTGTATACTCTTGTTTATTCTAATTAGCTAATATTCTTAACTGTTTACTCATAACATGCATAATTTATAAGTGATAGATCTTGAACTATGGTTTCCTTTATGAACGTAATTCTTAGCCAGATGTAAGTTTTTTCCATAATAACTGTCTCTAGCTTGGGTAAATTGCAAATGGTGGGTCTTCAAAATGAACTACTATAGCATCTTAATGACTTCACCTAGTTGAGCTATTGGTATTTCATAATTTTCTTTTGACATGGTTAATTTGACTTGCGTGTCTTGAATCAAAATTGAAGTGCTTAGCCTTTGACCAACAAAACCATGGGCCCTTCATATTAAATGTTTCCCATTACGTGAGTTATTGTAATGGTTGGTCCTGAACTTATGAATTGTCTCAATTCTCAAGCCATAGTGGCCACAGTTTCTTTTTGGCACCTGCTAAGTTACAATCAACTATGCCATAAAAAACACTTACAAGAAATGCACAATTAAGGGGGCATTTGGTTTGCTCCATTTTCTATTTTCATTTTTCAGAAAACTGCATTTTCTTATTTTCTGGAAAATGACTTTCTTTCATTCTCTAGTTTTCCAGAAAACGCTATATATTTTTCTGGAAAATAAGGTTGGAAAATATAAACCAAACACGTTTTCCAGAAAACCGCATTTTCTACCGAAAATGAAAATGAAAAACACGCCTACCAAACGCCCCCTTATATTTTTCAAAATTTCTATGATTAGAAACTAAGCTATAAAAAGAAATATAAATTAATTCAGATTTCATAATTATATCATAAAGTTTTTCACTACTTGCAACAAAATAAAAGAAACACAAATAAATAGGATATATGCAACCTTAACTACCTTGTTAGAAATAAATGATCAAATCTTAAAGCCTGAAATCCTCTATCCAACAAAGTGTCCTCGGAGCATCCTCCTAGTAAAGATCTAGCCTCAACCCACCAAAATCCTTAACATCTTATTTTAGTCTTGAAATCGCAAGAAGAGGATGAGCTAGGCAAATTGAGCAGGTCATCAGACAGACGAAATGATATTAAGGTAATATATGACGAGGTAGGAAACAAAAACATGCTATGATAACAACTACTAGACATTGTAAAAATAACAGCCAACTGTGATTCACATGTTAATGCTAGCAATTGGATGCTCGTAGTTGGGCCCATTCTCTAGGTGTTAAGCTCTGCTCAATCCCATTTTTTGGAAAAGAGTAATGCTTGTATCCACTCCAACAGGTACACGACTACCAACGTTAGCCTGAGCATGATCTGTCCAACACATATTCATCAACATGGCCAATATATTGTGGTGGTAAGATCTTTATAATTGTTAAATTTTCAATATATCATCCTAATAGGTCAAGGGCCTCATTTGCAATAAAATCATCATATATATATCAAGATTGACGACAAAGTCATCTAATGTTATGTTAAGCACCTAGTTTACCATGTCCTATCCTAAGATCATGAGCCTAACTATTGCACTGTGAATATGTATCGACACTAGACTACATCGGTCTTGCATAAAAAACAGGCAATTAGGTTCGTCCACATTTTTGCATATGCAACTACATGAAATTACCATTAAGTACAACAACAAAACTTTTATCCCACTAAGTGCCAGTAAGTACAACAATAAAACGATTGTTCAAAATAATCTCTGTATAAATATTAACTCTAAATTGTTTCACTTAAAAAAAATAAATCGGCTATAGAATAGCACAAATAAAGCAAGTAAAAGGGTCCACTAGGTATTTGAGATTCTTTGTAGAATTAGGTGCTTCAAGACTACACTACATTTACTCATCCTAATGAATCTTACCAACTTAATCAAAAGATAAGAAGAGGAACCTACCTCCTATATTGTGCTTTACTAAAAATATATACAGAAATAGGTCACTGTAGGTGGATTGAAAACGCTTCCTTGCTTCTGAGACTATCCTAGTTTCTCCAAAGTTGCTAGTGACAAAGAATAATGAGAAACACCACGTTACGATAATAAATGGAATAACGCCATCCTACAGCAAGGAAAAGGTCTCACATGAGTAGACACATAAGCTTTTACTGACAGGGAGACACTATTAATGCTGTAGGAGAAAGACATCAGGTTGCTATAGGGATGTGGGGAATTGCTTCTGACTTTGAGATGTTAGAACAGATCTGCTGCAGCTTGATTCTGTAGAGGGAAAGGATAGAGAGAGAAACCTGATGCACTGCTAGAGATGAGTGTTAAGAGGAGTGCATTGGAAGTTTGGATGCAAGAGGTCAGGTGGTGTGACAAGGTTGTTCAGGCAGCCGGGCAAGGAGTTTGTGCCAGTGATGTGATGATGCCAAGAACTGGCACTGGCCGTGTGTTGGCTGGAGAGCGAGGGACAACGAGAAGGGGAGAGGTGACTCATAAGCAAGAGGGGGCTTTGGGAGTATGTGCAATGCCATATAGGGGGAAGGAAAGGAGGTTGCAGAGAGCAGCTTTGTGTGTTGAGAGAGGGAGAGGGAAAGATCTTTTGTGCAATGCCTCTGTTTAGCCTTAGTGTGATAAATTCAGCCCTAAAAGTCCAATTAATCTCTAATTAAACCCTGGGAGATAACAATTATGTTATAGGCTGCTAATTTTTTTTCCTCATAATGTGGGTAATTGTAAATGGTTGTTTTTGGAATTGTCAACAATTGTGCTATGAACTTACTAGAAACATTTTAACTGTAACATGGGTAAATTGCAAATGGTGGATCTCTTCATGCTAAACATGGGTAAATTAGTAGCTGGTCTTGAACCACCCTTGAAATTCTATTCATTCTCGAGTTCTTGGATTAATTTGTTAGCACAGGTAAGGGATTGGCCTCAAAAACATAGACCTCTTGTGTAAGGCTGTTAAGATCAAGATTGTACCTAAGAATGAGAATATGTTCATCGGTTTAGATTATAGAATCAACACATAGGATTGTAAGATCCTACTATTTATTGAAAATATTTAGATCTGTATTTGACTTTTATAATTTATCAAATATATTACCTTTAAATATATAGTATAACTACGAACATAACAAGCATTCTAACGAAAACAGAAATATTCATATAGTAAATACATGAAAAATGCAATTCAATCTTTAAATGTGTCCATCTTTATATTTGCAAATTGCAAATAGTAATCTATAAAATGAATGATAATTATAAGTTGGACTAACATGAGTATAATTAGAAGATTGTTTTGCATAAGAGTAAAATAGAATTTATATAACTGATAACTTTCTTAAATGATATCACTCAAGAATAAATTATTTGTTGCAGTAACTGTTGATCTTTAAAATGTTTAGTTAAATCAAAATGTGTTCTCTATCTAATGTGGGGCTAAGATCATGCATAGTAACGGATGATAGGTTTTGTGAGATTATAGCCGAATTTAGATCCTACTTGGGATCTAGATCCTTCAAGCTAGTCTAAAAAGATCATGAGATTCTAACATCTGGATCATAATCTTGACTATGCTTGTATGATGTCAGGGTATATTAACCAATTGAGATGTAGTTGATAAAGATGCTATTCTTCTTTTTTATGCTAATTCCTAAATGCAGCATCAACTTTTATAGTTTCAACAAATCTAGCATAGATTTTCATTTTTAACAAATATATGCAAGTATTTCCAATCGTGTAACTAATCTAACCCCCCTCAATTGTATACGCTTTTAGATGAGTTGCCCTATTATGTCATACACTGGTTCAATATTTTTAAACACAATTTCATAATTTTAATTATGTAAATAATTATAATTTACTAATGTTTACAAAAAAAACTAACTATATGACATATTAGATCATTTGCTAGTGTAGCATGGCATTAAAGTGATTTCATTTCACAATATCACATGGTACTAATCTATTGAATGATTAATTAAAAATTTGTTTATAAAATTCTGTAGGTTTGATTCATTGCAATTTGAAAATAGATGCATAGATTTGTTAAAATTCAGAGTTAATGATATTTGTTAAGACTATAAAATCCAGGTTTGATATTTAACTAACCTATGTTTTTTATTACATCCATAATAAACACTGTAAATAGGTTTTCCAATTGCTACAATATAGACATGGCTATAAAATTTGCTTTTATGCATGATAAAAAAAAATGCAATTCATTGTGAAATAATCTTTCTCCTTGTGTGTATTTGGATGGATGGATTTATTAACTTTTTATTCGGTATGAATACCAAGAAATTACTTGAACAAAGTTTTGGATAAGAATCAACTAAGTTATTTTACCTAATTGTGTTGGGTATCAATAAATTAACAAATAATTCAGAATAAGTTATCATATTTGACTTTTGGACATTTAAGATTTGTTTCGCGTTTTTTTTTGTTCATGTCTTTCAATGCATCTGAAATCTAGACCTAGCTGATTTAAAACAAGTAGTAATTGTGGGCCTGAATATTTTAGGTGTAAATAATACCTACAAACATAGAAGCTCATTACCACTCTGTAATTGGTCATCAGTTTGAATTTGTTTTTTCTCTTTATTTAATATCTCTATTTTTGTTCTTTTACAGACTTGAAAATACACTAAACTATGGTCTGGAACGAGTTTGGGCTGTAGGATACATGAAAGGATCAAGGAGGTATGCATTTTGACTTATGCCTTGATTATTTGCTTCATGCTCTATTATGCATTGCTTTTTGGAGATAGTTTTATTACAAGGTCGACTGATGAATTATGAGTAATACAATTTTATCAACGCTCATAATTCTTAGTAAATTATTAAATATGGTTGGTTTGTGAGCTCCTAGATTTACTCCAGGAATTCTGTTTTTCTTTTGTAGAATTATTTTCTCACTAATTATATTCATGAGTATGTTTCAGAATTGTAATAGGATATGATGAAGGAACCATTATGGTAAAGATTGGCCGTGAAGTACCAGTTGCAAGCATGGAAAGCAATGGAAAAATCATATGGGCAAAACATAATGAGATTCAAACAGTTAATATCAAGTCAATAGGAGCAGACTTCGAGGTTAGTTCTAATATGTTCTGATGGAAGATTTGAAGATCCCGAGTTCATGGAATTTATTCTGTCTACAGGCTACAGACGGTGAAAGATTGCCTTTAGTTGTCAAGGAGTTGGGAAGCTGTGATCTTTACCCACAAGTAAGTTTTAGCTGAAAGCTACAATTTTATAGATAGACATTTCATCATCACTTGTTCATTCAGTGATCTCCAGTTTATATGAGAAGAAGTATTCACGAAAGAAGCCAAAATTTTGATATTTGAAGTAGCATTTACATAGCTATAAACTACTAGTTGTATAACAAAAAATAATAGAATAATATAATTCAATACCTCTTATAACTTAAGAACTTTCATTAATCTAGCGCAAAGGCTTATCCATCCACATTTGAAAATGGAAGCAAAATAAGGAAACAACAACAACCAAGTTTTATCCCACTAGGTGGGGTCGGCTATATGGATTCTCTTACGCCATTGGGTAAAACAAGGAAAGCAATAGGAAAATATTGAATAAAATACAAGTAAATGCATCCTAGTCGACAACATGAGTACAACATTACTTTGAAAAATACTCCCAACTCAGCAATATAAGTGCAACGATGACGTTAGGATTAATTATAGCACAACAAGAACCATCAAGTGCAACAATACTATTCTGCAAATGCAATCCCATATACATAATTGCACAAATAGCTGTGCAATTTCCTATTTGCAAACTCGTAGATCAGTGTGTGAAGAATCAGTGGGTTTCTCCTGCACTTTACCACATGTGAAGTGGTAAATTATGCTAGCTTTAACAAAGATACCACTACCTAATACTTCAATAGCCTGACAATATCGTGTCCAACACACCACACTCATCAGTTATCGATTGAGTGGCTACCAGTATGGTTGCTTTCAACCTTTTCTTTTGAACTAAGCATTCAATCTATATATCATAGGCCCTGATAGTACAGCTTTGCAACATGCTCAATGTGATGTCAAACTATATCAAAGTATCTTACACTAAATATGACGTCAAACTATATCGAAGTATCTTACGCTAACTCGACATGCATGATATGTCAACTATTTAGCATGAATTGTATAATATGGCATACAGCAACATCTAACTTATGTATCATTTTAACCATAATAAGAAATGTTGTAGTGAACATGAATCTACAACAGAGTAGCAAACAAGGTAATCATGAATCTGTAACATGATGACAGTCAACAATAGGAATGACAATTCTCATGTAATAGTAGCTACAGGCATGGATCAATATAATTCAATAACATTCACATTGATTACTAAAACCTACATAGATCATATGATTCCAGCCAGTCAATGCAATCAGTGATAGTCAATGACATACAAAGTAGCAGAACAAACCAATCCAAGGACAAATGTGATTAACAGTTTATTTTTTGTTGAGTTTGGTTTGTTGACCAAACTCAACTCAATCACTTGAACTTTACCCTAACCTAAACATGTGAACTAGGTCTATCAAACATAAGTTATCTTTCCATATTTTCATTTTCAGTCATGTATAAAATCCAACACATGTATAATTCAGTTCAATACACTTGCAGCATAGCTACATAAAAAGCTACCAATAAGCACAACAATCCTTCACCATTTCAACAACAACAACTTGAAAACCATACAAGATAGGCCATCATCACACACCACACCCAGGCCTTACCATCAGTATCAATGCTGCAACCAATAAACTCAAGTACCATATTGACTAATATTATACGTGCCTGACTCCACATAGGGCAAATAAAATATTAATCAACACATGGACCAAATCCAATTTTACATATCTGATCACCTTTCAACCAAGAAAACAGAACTAGGTGAAATGAGAATCAGCCGATCCAAAATCCCTAACAATCAATATTTATGGATATTTATGGAAAAACAAATTTGATATGAAAAATCTTGATTAATATAACTTGTGCGGGATACTATAAAATCACAAACCAAACCTCATGATCCCCAACTTCTAAATGACATATCTCACACATAATGGACCAAAAATTCAAACACCCTGCATGGATCATAGTTGGTTTTCAAATATTGGAAGCTTCTGCTACATACTATGGCCAACTAACTCCAAGTGATGGCATAGCTTCACATTCAATAAGAGGGGTAACAAATTCTATCTTCATTCATGACATTGTCACTTTGTATTGAACCTTCTGAGACTCATTGTTGATTGTTAACCCAAACAAATTTGCTGCCTTTGACCACATTTCACTTTCACATCTCAACACAATCTGATTTATCAATAGAAATCCGTGCTTCAGCTCCCATCTGCCTTCTTGGCTTTTATCTTCACTATCAGTTTCCGAGTTAAATTAATTCCTTTCAAATGTAATCTACAATTTTTTTTCTATTCCAATTGTAGAATGTACTCCACAAAAAAGGTTAAAAATGATGTTGTCTTTGGCCTTCCATTTAATCAAACAATCTTTTGGTAAATCGATGATCTTCAGTGCAATATATTCTTCTGGAGTTACCTAAATAAATTGCTTTAGTACGATAAGTAACTGTTATTATTCATGCATGCATTTGTTTCTTTATTTCTACAGATTTTGAAACATAACCCAAATGGAAGATTTGTCGTCGTCTGTGGAGATGGAGAATATATTATCTATACTGCATTAGCTTGGAGAAATCGATCCTTTGGATCTGCTTTGGAGTTTGTCTGGTCTTCTGATGGGGAGTATGCAATCAGAGAAAGTTCATCAAAAATTAAAATTTTTAGTAAAGCCTTCCAGGTTTGATCTTTATCTTATGTGTCAGAATTTTAGAAATCCATTCGTTAGATAATTTACCTGCACAAATACACTGTACAAATTACCATGGATAGTCAAGAATACGTTTTGGTAAATTCTTCCAGTTTTACTAAGTTTCAAAAATGGCTCTCTCTGATTTTCATATTTTGGAATTTAATTTATTTAGTTATCTTGTCGTGATGTTCCATATTTAGATTTGCATGACTTTCGGTTACTTCATGCTGTAGAGAGTTATATGAAGTATTTAAACTTTTTATTTCCTGTTTTTTTTTTGACTGTGATAAACTCTTCTAGGAGAGAAAAAGTATACGGCCAACATTTTCTGCTGAACATATTTATGGAGGTATTCTATTGGCAATGTGCTCGAATGACTTCATTTGTTTTTATGATTGGACTGAGTGTAGATTAATACGTCGGATTGATGTCAGTGTTAAAGTAAGTTCATTGCTTCACTTGTTGTATGTTTCCTACCTTTAAGCTGGTTTCTCTCTTAGCTTTGTTGATTGCTGCAGAAACTTTACTGGGCTGATAGTGGTGACCTTCTGGTCATAGCAAGTGATACATCATTCTACGTCCTAAAGTACAATGTAAGTTATTATTCGTTTTTCCCTTCCACAAATATTTTACAAATATACAAATATAACTTTTTTACCTTCATTTACTTTCTATTAATTTCCTCACAATATATCGAAACTGTTGTGTGCTAATTTATGCTAAAGCTCAATGAAAACTAATGCTGGTCCCAATCTTAAATGATAAAGGTTGACAGTTGCATTAGCCTTGATAACTAGAATAAAGCAATGCTATAACCTTATCAACATGGATTTTAACAGTAATTGTGAAATAACCCATACAGAGTTCAATGGAAAGAAAATATTCATGTAGCTGATCACATGTGATGTCATGTAATAGTCATTGCTAGTTGTTGTGGACCATGTGGTCCTTGTATGCTAATTTATGGTGTTTTCCTTTTAGAGAGATGTTGTGTTCTCTTACCTAGAAAATGGTAAGCCAATCGATGATGAAGGGGTTGAAGATGCATTTGAGCTTCTTCATGAAGTAAATGAGCATGTTCGTTCTGGTATATGGGTTGGTGATTGTTTTATTTATAACAATTCTTCTTGGCGACTCAATTATTGTGTTGGCGGAGAGGTAATCTTATACTCTGTTTTCTTTAGTTCCATGTCGTTTGATAGTTTACTCTGTGGTACAAGGTTATAGATTTTTGATCTTTAGGTCACCACCATGTTTCATTTGGACCGTCCTATGTATTTGCTGGGATATATTGCTAGTCAAAGTCGGGTGTATCTTATTGACAAAGAGTTCAAGTAAGTTGGCTTAAGTATCAAGAAATATTTTCGCTTTTTTTTACGGTTTACTTTGCCTAAAATTTTCTGTTCTTTTCAGTGTCTTGGGTTATACCTTGCTGCTCAGTTTGATTGAGTACAAAACTCTCATTATGCGTGGGGATTTAGAACTGCAAATGGAATTCTGCCATCAATACCAAAGGAACAACATAATAGGTAGATGAATTTCTCCAAGATTTCCAATTTTTTCTTGACATGTATTAGAAACATGATATGCTAGTCGAGTTGTTGCAGAGACACTAACCATTCTCCTATTAAAATAATTCTCTCAAATAGCTCATTCTAATTCTAAATTCTTATGGATGTGTGTTTCTGATGCCAGCTTCCTTAATATGGAAATACAGTTCTCTAGAATTTGCTTATATTTGCATTAACTCAAAAGCCATGTATTATCAGTTTAATATGGTAGAGTAATTGTTTCAGTTTGGCACTGGATTGTTAATTAGAATCTTTGATTTGTAGTGTGGCTCATTTCTTGGAATCTCGAGGCATGCTGGAGGATGCTCTTGAGGTGGCAACGGATCCTAATTACAGATTTGATCTAGCTGTTCAGCTTGGTAGATTGGAAATTGCAAAGGTACTAGCCTACTTGTTCATTTTATTCACTGTCCTTGAGTGTCTGGTTTCTTGTAGCTATAATTCTTATCCACACTATAATTGCTGCTTTCACTGCAGGTGATTGCTATTGAATTACAAAGTGAATCAAAGTGGAAGCAGTTGGGAGAATTGGCTATGTGTACTGGAAAAGTATCATGAAACCTTTAGAATTTCAGCTAAATTTTGTTACCTGGCAGTTTAGTTTGCTTTGGATATGGTGTTCATGTTGTGGTGGGGGTGGTTAAGGTCCTGCCGACACTCACGTTTCTGTAAATTTGTCAGTTATAATCAATAATATACAGGGTAGTCAGGAATGAATAGGTTGGGAATATCACCCTTTACTTCAGGGATGAAAATAAAAAAAAAGGAAAATATTTGTTACTGAATAAAATAATCATGAATATTAAATATTAGGGTGACAATGGACTAAAGTTCTACTAGCACCATGAGTTTCTATTCACAGAATGCCAATTGGATATCCTGACACATTGCTATAGTGGTAAAAAGAAACATATGCAATAAAAATTACTGAGAAATATCCTAATGGTTCTCAAGCCTGTTTTATCCTCTCTAGTCCTCTGCAAGTTCATAGCAATATCTATGCCATTTGGACTGGCATTGTTCCCTTCAAAATTTGCCCAAGTGCCACATATACGGCCCAAGTGGTAGCTTTTTTAAAGCATTCTCCTATTTGTTAAGCATGGATATAGTTTCATATCTCCTGAAATGTGAAATTAAATAGACCATTTTAAGAGATCACTGAGATCAAAATAGAATTAAAATGGTAACAGGGCAATCGTTCATGGACGTGGTTGAATCATACCTAATGGTGATTATGTGGTGGCTATCTTGGAGGGTAGCCTTGTGGAAGTTCCAAATGCAATGAGATAGGCTGTTGAGGGACATCATTGGCGCATATAATGAAACCTAGGTTGGATGCAGTGTATGGGTTGGGGTAAGTTTTCTTTTACTTCTTATTCTTCTTCCTTTTTTTTGTTCTCCACCTAGTCTTGGTAGTGGTAGGCACTCATAGGGACCCCCTTGTATTCACAAGATATGTTGATCTTGTTGAATGGTCCTAAATAATCCAATTAGTTAAAATTGACAATGATACATTCAACATTCTGAGCCCTCCTTACAGTTTCTTTAGAAATGATATGTTGCATGCTTAGTTTCATCCCTGTGTTGGATATCTTACTCGTACATAGCAATAAACATGAGTGCAACTGTGCAAGTAGAGAAGAGTGGCTTATTGAAGACTATGGTGTGGTGGAAACAAGTCAAAGCAAATGCGAGAAGAATGCGAAGATATTTTGATTAGTTTTCTTTTGATATGACTTATGATGTCTGAGACGAGCTTTTGGGACTCTAGGATCAAGCTTGTTCACATTAAAATGTTCTTATTTTTCACATTAAAGTGATTCTTATTTTACGTCTCACTAAGATTGGCTGGCGAGCTTTTCGACAACACGGTAAAACTATTGGGATTCTGTCAGATTTCGTGTTGCATGCTTTATCTCATGGCATAACTCAACTATGATAGTATTTGACTACTCCCAGCATAGGATTGTTATATTTGCTTGTATGCCCTGCTTGTGCGCATTACATGTTTAGTGGTATAGTCATTTACATCATACTAAAGTAGTGTGCATCAATTTTGGAAGTTTTTTGTTAGCTTATATTGTTTTTGACAATTGTTATAGTGCAATTGTTCACTAGATTTCCTTGGTTCACAGCTAGAGATGGCTGAAGAATGCCTGTTGCATGCTATGGATTTAAGTGGATTGTTGCTCCTTTATTCGGCTCTTGGTGATGCTGAAGGGATAACTGAACTTTCATCTCTTGCAAAAGAGCAAGGAAAGAATAATGTGGCATTTCTTTGCCTATTCATTTTAGGTAAATTGGAAGATTGCCTTCGGTTATTGGTGGACAGGTAATTTAATTTTTTAGCTGTTAATAACCAATCTGCTATGTATATTATTTTTTCCCTACATCATAGTTTCTTGCACAGTATTAAACCCCCATGTTTTTCAGTAATCGCATTCCAGAAGCTGCACTAATGGCAAGATCATATCTACCAAACCAAGTCTCAAAGATTGTTTCAATTTGGAAAAAGGATCTTAGTAAGGTATGCTTCTTTTTTTTCACGAATCTCTTTTTTCCAAGTTATTTGTCCTTTAGTTTTAAGCTATATTTGAGGGAAAAGTTGGAGATATTTATTGTTTGATCTGCTTAAGTTTACTTAGTAATTTTCTTATCAAGTTCGCTCATTCTTATCCTAACTCTTAAAATTTTAAAGGTCAATCCAAAAGCTGCAGATTCTTTGGCTGATCCTGAAGGTTATCCTAATTTGTTTGAGGATTGGCAGATTGCTCTCGCTGTTGAAGCAAATCTTGCTCCTAACAGGTTTTTAATAGATCATAGATTCTAAATTTTGAGCATCACACTTATCAGAAGAAAAGTTCTGTTATCCTAAAGGTTTTGTTGATGATGTTTGGCTATAAAAATTGTTTTCTAATTGGCAAGACTATGATGCTACAAATTTGTTTTTCTTCTTTTGCTCGCTTCCTTTTTCATTATATGCTCAATCTACTATGCTTATATATTTGTATGCTAATGAGTTTGCTCATTTATTTATTGACTTGAATATATCTGATTAAACATACAATTAAATTACATTTAATGTTTCTCATTATGTATTGTGATAGTGTGAATTTGCATCCTAAGGAGCAAAACAAAGTTTTATTTATACTAAGGTTGTGTTGGTTAAGTCTGGAACTTGAATTAGAAATAAGTTGATCACAAAAATTTTCTAATGCAACAAGGATGAGGGTGTTACTTATTTGTTTTTCTTCTTTGTGGAGAAAAATTCTGGTCTCTATTTACTGTTTTATTCTCTTCCTTGCCTTCTTTCTTTCCTTCATCTTCATTCTCTTCCTGCATCATCATTACAATTGATCTACCTATCCATATTGTGTGCTGATACAATCATACAGTATTGTTC
Source organism: Boesenbergia rotunda (assembly GCA_024364735.1). NCBI lineage: Eukaryota > Viridiplantae > Streptophyta > Magnoliopsida > Zingiberales > Zingiberaceae > Boesenbergia > Boesenbergia rotunda. Next base: position 146,253 of record JAGFNQ010001929.1, on the reverse strand, counting down.
CAATCAGGCACTGATACAAGAAGCAATATTTTAAACTTTGCAGTTACTCATTTTGCATTATTTTGAACGGATGAAAGTGGAGATTACATCACATGGGTTGGTAATGTCGAAGTGATTCTCAGGTGTTTGATCAATTAGTTTTGAATGCTTTTGCAGTTACCTTACTTGCTATGCTTGAATGTTTTGAATTAATACTTCTATGAACTCAGTCAAGTTGTGTGGCATGTTATTTTTGAATGCTTGTACAGTTTCTTTGTTTTATATAACAAGTGTTTGTTGGAATTAATACTTCTTGGACCAAGTTGTGTTGAATGTTTTTTTTTTTACTGCTTGAGTTGTTGCCTCACATCTTGTATTTCAAATGTTTGTTTGATATTTCCAATAAACAGGGGTAATTATCCTCCTGCTGATGAATACTTGAGCTATATGGACAAGTCAAATATCAATCTTGTGGAAGCCTTTAGAAGAATGCAAGTTGATGAAGAGAGTATGCCTCTTGAAAATGGGAGTTATGATTATGAGGTATCAACACCATGATAACTTTTTTTGTTGTTTCTCATGCAATCTTTATGTAGTGCATGTATATGTTGAAGGCCAAAGGAAATATTTACCATCATTTCTAGCTTACATTATACCAGATAATTATAAAATTGGTCTTTTTTTGGCTTCTGCTAGGTGAAACATTAATTAGCTTCATGTTGAAATGAAATTACAAGTGACAAGCTGTGGTATAGCAGCACAAAGATAAGAATGCAATGTACAAATGCAGAAAAAATCTAGTCGGAGAAGCATGGCCTACTGGCTAATTAAAAAGGATCTAAAATCAACGAAAATGAAATTTCAGGAGAATGGGATGTTAAATCTTGTCACTATTTTGACTAGCGTCAGATGATATTAGGATAGCGAAAAAAGTTCAACTTTACAAGTATGCAAACTAAGACAAAAAGGTTAACTTCTAAAACCTTGATTCTTATGAACTGTTTAGAGACAGGCAAACCTGGTATCACTAATCTACAATTTTTTAGTTATAATAACCTGATATCTACACATCTGCACACTTCATGAATTCTCAAGAAAAGCTGAAAAGATTTCTCAAAAAAAGGCAGTCTGGTGCATGAAGCTCCCGCCATGCGGGGTCCCAAGGAAGGGTCTATTGTACGCAACCTTACCCTACTTGTAAGAGGTTGTTTCCAAGACTTGAACCCGTGACCTTTTAGTCATAAGGCGGCAACTTTACCATTGCACCAAGGCTCCCCTTCAAAAGATTTCTCAGGAAAACAAAAATATTGATTATTTGCACTTCTGTCAATTTGCTTACACCTCATGTTTACATTATCCATTGTTATATAATTTGCAGGTGACGCAGGAAGATGGAGTAGAGGATATTCAAGAGGAACCTGTTGAAGTTGATGTAGATGATTCTACAGACAGTGCAGTTCTTGTCAACGGGAATGAGGGTGAGGAACAGTGGGGTATGAATAATGAAGGATCCTCAGCCTAAATGCAATTGGTTCAGCCTTTGTAAAATAGATTTTTTTTTGTCTGGTGATTAATTGTTTCTCATTTTCATTTTACTTGTTTTTTCTAGAAGCATTCCAATACCTATTACATGACATCATTAAAGCAACTAACTCAAATCTTGGATAATACTCAATAATGTTAGCTAGTACATGATCGCTTGCTTACATATGAGCTGAAAGAATATTGGAATAAGTTTTTTCCTTTTAGTTCTGCATGGCTAGTGAGATGCTACCTAAGAGCCTAGACATTTTGGATTGACTGAGCTTCCCTTGGGCTTTCCCATGGTGTCAGAGTCCATCCCTTACTCCCGTGAAGATGGGATTGGGAGGCATGAAAGAGAATAAGCTTCTCTGTGGTCCTATATGGTTAGGGCATATTTAAATATCAAGAAGTCTTTCACCTAAGAGTTGACATTTTGAGTTAGAATGAGCTTCCCTTGGGCTTTCACCTGAGAATTGATTCTTCCGTATTTACCAATTCTGATTGTGGGTATCAATTTTATTTGTAAAGTTTTTGACCTTAGTCGAAAAATTTGATTCAGCTTCAGCATTTTTGCATTTATGTTGTCTGTAGCATGCTTGGCCTCTTTCTGTCTCTGCACTGCAAATAGGAATGTTCAAGAAAGAAAAGATGTTGCTTCAACCAGGCTTTCTTGTCAATTACTGCTAGTTATCTAGATTGGGTTGGCTTTAATAATCATTAACGTTTTCTCTTTTGAATTGTATGGCTATTATTGTCATGGCATTTTCCCTCTGCATATTATACTAAATTCTATCCCTGATTCTGTTTTCTTTTTGTTGATTTACCAGTGCTAACTCCACATGAATAGCATCTTCACAAGCCAGGTATTTTCAGTAGCTTATGAATGAAGTTCATTTCACCTTCCTCTTATATCACTTTGGTGGTTTTATGGAATGTAATATGTATATGCTAAAAATAAAAATATGCTATATGTCTTCTACTAGGTCTTTTGCAATATAAACTTGCAGCCATAGTTTGCAATCTGTACCGATCTTGGTCTGGGTTTCACATAGATAAAAAAAAATATCAATATTGGCTTCATCAATAAAAAAAGTTATAATTTAGTTGAAGAAACATACAAAATAAAAATAGAAGAATGAATAAATTTTGTTTGTTGAACAAGACCAACAAAAGATCGGATGTCATTGCCTATATCCGTTCACTGCGTATCAACCTCAGTTATCACCTCACTTGGATTGCATCTGCCCAGAATCTGCCCTTCTTGTTGGGTTCTGCATCAGCCACCTACTATGTTAGAAGCAACCGTCAACACATGCCACCAATCTAACAAACTGTTCGAGTTTTTGGCATTATTAACCTATTTTTGGTTGATTTTAAAAGGGTTTTATTTGATTCAAAGACTTTCTGAATAAATGTTTGACAAAAATTTTTGTGTCCCCAGTTTTTCAGTAAATATTGGATCCCGCTACAGCACTCCAAGGACCAATTTTGAAAACTATTATTGGAGCCATTAATTGCCAGTTTTATAGAAACACAAAAATTTAGACGTTTGATTTGATGTGCAATTGTAAAGAATCTAATGCACTGGCTCGATTACATGTCAAATTCATTGTTCATAATGTTGAACATTAATGAATTTATATCCATATTATTCTATTTGGTATAACAAAATGATACTTTATGATTAGGCTTTAAAGATCGCGTCCTCGTCATCCTTTACCTTCCAGAATTGTTGTTTCTCCACAAATAAAATCGAGCACTGTAATAAACAGATTCATGTGGTAGCGTAATGCTAAGTTTCTTGTACAATGGACAGGTAGAGAGTAAGAGAGATGGTGGTGTTTTCCCAGAAATCCTCATTTTGTAATAGAGAGCATCATCCAGTCACTATGTTCAATCATGACATATTTTGAAGGTTTATTATTCAGATTCTTTTTTGTTTGTCTTTTTTTTTTTAGAGAAGTTTCTTGATTTTAACTAAACAAAAAAATTGTTTAAAGTGTGTGTATATATATGACAAGGAATTCTAGTTCGGTGTACTAACTTTTCGTCAATATTGAGTCCTAGAGAAAGGTCTATTACAAGCTCTCTTATTGAATCCGTGATCTCTAGGACATATGATAGTAATCAATACTGATGTCTATGATAGAAGAAAAAAATATGGAAACTACTGTGCATGTCTTTTATAAATTAAAAATTACTTTAAAAAATTGGATGGAAATATCCTATAATGGTATTGCTTAAGTTCCTCCTCCAAAAATCTGTTCTTCCCACCTATACTCTCATCTCCTCTTGATCAATAACGCATTAGATGACCATTTTACTTTTGATGAATGCATTGTTAATATAAATTGTTTGGGATTAAGTTAGTCGTTCGAGGTTCAATATTATCTAATTTCGTTAATTAATGAATGCATTGTTAATACTCTCCTTGCATTCCTCCCCTAAATGATCTTCTCGATTTTCTCCACTGCCTATCGACTTTGTGTCATTGGTCGCATTAACTTTCATGATCACTATGGTAGCATGAAAGACGTGAATGATATGGTATTTTTCGTGTACACGTTCAATTGTCGCTTGGACACCGACGCGGTCGACCGCAGTCTCGCAAATTATAACCTATCCCAACTTCTCCAGCACGACAAAATTTTCATGGCCAACTGCGGATTTATTTGGTGTGGCTAAGTTCTATAATGCCAATTTCATTTATTTATCAATAACTATTTTAGTCTTCAAATTATTTTTTCCCAAAAAAATTTATATATTTTTTTTAATTTTTCACGCAATGAATGGATTTTCAGATAGTTAGGGGTGTTTGGTATGCTTATTTTTTATTTTTATTTTTTTTAGAAAATATAATTTTCTGAAAAACATATTTGGTTTGTATTTTCTAACCTTATTTTTCAAAAAAAGATATAATATTTTTTTGGAAAATTAAAGAATAAAATAAAATTATTTTTTAAAAAAATATGAAAATATGATTTTTTTTTTAAATAAAAAAAGAGCAAATAAACCCCTCCTTAATATCCTTAGCACTATCAACTTGGAATGTTTTGGGGTTTTCTTAAATAATGCATCACGATTTATTTTTCTTCGGATAATTTTTCAAATCCAAAGTATTCCTTATATTCCCAAAAACTTAATTCTTTCAATATTGCGAGTTTGTAATTTCAATAGTAAGTCCGTCTGATTGACCCGGGAATCTCTCGTGTTTTTCCGATTAACAACCCCGTTGAACTATGAAAATACTAAGTTATTTGTAAGCGAAGCTCCCTTAGCAGAAATACAAGTATAACACATGGAAACAATCAGAATGTTCTGAAGTTCATGGAAGAAGATCAACAGCAACATCATAGGATCATCTACAGCAACGCCAGTGTTCATGTGGAGTTCATCAAATGCACAAGACATGGAGAAGAAAGAGACATCACTCAGCGTGCGGGTTGTTGATTGTAGTGGCTCTTCTCTTTCTTTTTCACAGCAGCAAGCCTCGCACTGCGAGCAGCAGCCTCGACAGCAGCAACTTTTGCGACAGTATCCATCTCTTTACTAGTTTTTTTCTTCCTAACTGATGCCATTTTCTTTATTCTCTCTACATCAACTCCAGATGTATCACCACCAGGGTCAGCAACCACCTCTTCTGGGCCTTTATTACTGGTATCGAGATCTGGAAGCTGTTGCTCCTCTTGCTCTTTGGCTTCTTTTGATGATTTTTCCTTTTTATTCTTCTTCTTCTTTGAGTTTTTGCTTTCTGAAGAAGCAACAGTGTTTTCCTTTTTCTCTCCATCGTTGCCATCTGGCTGCAGTTGTTTGCTGCCTGGAAAATTGATAAGGAACATATGCAGTCATGTATGTTCAATCAAAATATAAAGCATCAAGTATCACCCAAAATTGGAAACACTAGAACATCTCATCGTCTGAAAGTTTTTCAAGTATTACCGTTGGTTTCGTCTTGAGCGCCATTAGTATCTTTGCCTGAAATGCCGAGCTCATGTAGAAGCGCATCAAGTTCTGCCATTTCTTTTTTCTTAAGTTCCCTCTTAGAGAGTTGCCCAGGTGCTGGAACAGGAGCAGCAGGTTTCTCTATTATAGGTGCATGTTTAACAGCAACCTCAGGTTCATGTTCAGGTTCCTCATCGTCATCCTCATCACCGTGATCGACATCATCATCTTCACTTTCACTTTCCTAAACAAAAAGACCACAATAATCCAATGATAATCCAAAATAAACAAAGAGAAACTTAATAACGTCTAGCATAAATGATAAGAAAAAGTTAGATCCGGGCATGTAACAATATCATAAATCGATCAGTCAGGGTAGAGAGTGACCAGAATCACAATATTAGCTATTGAAAATAATTTTCAGAACAGACAAATCACTCTCTAAAATCTGGAGTCATAATTATGTTTTGAAAATTTGCATCAGTCATGGAATTTACTGCAACAATCGAAATGCCATTTCCCTTTACAAATGTTAATATGATCAGCAAATATAAGTTTCTACACCCCCAAGTTCTGTTACAGCCTAAGAGCAAAAGAAAAAACACACAGCAAGCATGAGTCAACCCAACAAAATATGTAGCACCAAGAATCCATAGTTAAAAGGATTCCACTTTTCAAGGTCAACACAAAAATCAAAACATAGAGCCTAGCAAAGTTAACCCAATGAATCAAGACAAACGGAGATGTGGAGATTCATTTTGAGTATAAAACGTACAACTCTTTGTGGTGTCAGAAAAGGTGTTCAAATCATCACTTGAATAAAACAAAATATTAGTGAAAAAAAAAAACTAAAGCACAAACTAGTCTGCTTATGTCATTTAAATTTGGCATTTATATCTACAATAAGCTAATATGTGTGGAATGAAAAGCCTCCATAGAAATATCCAAAATCGACAAAAGCATGGACAAACAACTGAAGGTGACACGCATCCGTGCATCTCCATTCAGCACCTTGGTGTGCCATGTTGAAGCCATGGATCATTGTCAACAACAACCAAATGTTATACATGGATCTTCTTCCATCCTTGAGCTCCATGTATGATCTATCCTTAATGCTATCAAAGAATTGTCAGATATTCAGTAAATATCACAAGTACAATTTTCTTTGACCTATAGGCCATACCTTTAAAGTCCAAAAGGTCTTTGACATGGTTTTACATTGGCAGTAAGAGAGTAATGCAACCCTTCACCACCCAACACCACCTTTCGAAATGAAACCTCAGCTAAGAGAACAGGAAAGCTCCATTAAAATCAGGTAGTGCCATATTTAGATGTTCCAGGCATGCCCAAGATATGGTCAAGCCTAAACTAAAGCAGAATTTGAAGGGTTAAAGGAATAATTTTGACAAATACTTTTGTAAAAGCATTATATGAGGTTTTCCAACATCTTATGGAGTGAATTACTGATATGTTTAGTTCTGTTCTTATACAGGTAAAAGGATAAGTTGCTCAAGGAGTCAAAAGATAGAACATATTTCTAGTAAAAAACTTAAATTCTTTTGACAAATGTCTCGAATTTAGATATTAACCATTCAGCCACAGGGGTTGATGCTGGTGAGAATTATCTATCTTGCTAATGATATTAGAGATGCACAATAAACAGTTGATGTTTCAGAAAGCACCTTACTTTTTTATAAATAAAAAATAGCAATAGAATCAGAATAGAGATAGCAATGTCTTAACAAATATCAAAGCAACTCTGCTATGAACAGTTTCAGTGAACCATTATGTATGGTTTCTTGGGATTACCAACTTGCTAAAATATAGGAATATTACAACCCTTTTTTATGATTGCATATGTTTCAGGGTATAGTTTCCAAGACATATTATAGAAATACAATTTTTTTGTACAAGTACTATTATATCCTTCACAAGAAAGTCAAACAGAAACAGAGGTATGACTTTGTTTCACAAATGTCTTCATGAGGCAAAGATACTAATACCTTGTATGACGTAGATGTAACACGTCAAAGAGTTAAAAGGTAACAATATTTTTTCTTATAAAAAAAGGAAAAAAAATCAAAAAGTATAACTAATTTCTAACTTTTCCAACCAATAAGTTATATAACATTCTCAAACATGTTTGTCCAATAACATTGACCAGAATGATGTGGCAATATAATCAATAATCATTTATCAGACATGATTTTGTCCCTTGGTAATTAAGGCATGATTAAACCTAGTCAGCAAATACCATTTTCAGGAATCTACTTGTTTCAAATATTTGTCATTTGTATTGGATAAATAAGTTGATTGGTCAATTTAATGGCATAGCAGAAAGTTAACCCACATGCCTCAACCAAGAGAACCTGCGAAAACCAAAAAGATTGAGTAGGCCAACAAATTTTCTATACGAAGGCTCTAAGTCCTCTTCATATAATTTATGACTCAAAAATCCAAACAAATTAGAACTTTAAAAAGTAAAGGAAAATAAATTATATGACTTAGAATTTAGGAAGAAAATTAAACATTATAAAAAGTAAACAATATCAATAACAATCCAGAGAAGAAAAGCAGAAAAAAGTTGGTATAAATTAAATGATTGTCAATTCTTACAGAAGTAGGTCTTGCACGAATTTACCATGAAAGGAACTGTTAATTATATTGCTATTTTTTGTACAAACCAACATGATAGTCAATCATCTAATGAGCTCACACTAGTAATTATTAAAACAATGAGAGCTTGTAGTTAAGAAATATACAAAAGAATCTTACTGGTTAACTAGTTTTGTTTGGTTGAAATGTTAGTGGATAACTAGTTTCCTTTAGTTGAAATGTTAATGGTCAACTAGTTGATATTAAATATGTAATATAATATAAATAACATTAAAAGGGAAGGAAAAACAAAAACAGTGTCAGTATAATCCAACAGGTAGTAGCCATACAGACAAACAACCGTATCGGCTTAGGAGTATACGTACTTCCTCGAAGGCAGGCTCAGCTTCCTTGCCGTGCTGCTGCGACGAACCCCAAACAGGCTGTGGCGGAGCTGTGGTGGCGAAGTAATCGTCGTCGTCATCAACATCCGCCCAGGATTTCGACGTCAGCGGTGTAGGCGACCAGAACACCTGCGGCTCCGGCTTCTTCGCCTGGCTCTTCGATGAGCCCTTGCTCTTCGAGCTCTTGTCCGACTTCTTCTTCTTCTTAAGGGTCTCGAGCGCGGCGAAAACGTTGGTGTTGCTAATCTTCAAGGATCCATCGTCCTTCCTGCTTCCACCTCCAACCATATCTCCCTAAGTAAAGCCGAGGGTTTTAGAAAAGGACGAAATCGAAAAAATCGTTCCAGATTCAACCGCGAATCGAGAGCGATCGGATTTCCGCGCAAAACAGATAAATGAATCAATTTGCATAAAACAAATTCGTTGATCCGAAGAAAAACGAAGATTTTTTTAGCTTATACAGGAAGATCAAAAAGAGGAATCGATCGAAGAAAAATCGGTAGATTGTAACATGGGCTAGCTGCTGACGACCAAAACCATCAGACAAATTCCACAAGATAATGGTCAGGAGAGAGATCCACAGTACGAAATCCTAGATATGTCAAAGAGATAGCTCGAATTTTTTTAGGGCTTCGATTCGAGGAGGCCGCGGGACGAGAGACCAGCGCAGCTGCGCCCCGATTGATCAGGGTAAACAGATAACGTGCCATGTCCCGCGATCGCGTGTAATTATTTATTTCGACTAGACTGTTTGACCTGTTCACTGCATGGGTAAATTGTACGATTTACAATTTTAATTATAAAGAATTATTATTATTATTATTAAAAATTGATTGATTGATTCGTAGCGGCATTTTATTTAAAACACATATTCGCCTTTGAAGAACCGTTGCCCTCACTTTTGACCGCCGGCGGCACCAACTTCTTCCCCACAGGCCACCGGCGACGGTCTCCACCGTCGCGGCTTTCTCCTCCCCTTGCACATCTCTTTCCAAGCGCTCCTTGCATTGACCTCCAGTGATACCTCTGCTCCTCCGCTGCAGGCCAGGCCTCGGCTCCTGGGGAGATCAACAGCTAGCGGATTCGACTGAACTTGCTGCTGCGGTGTCGCCGACGGTGGCGAAGAGGTGGCATCGACGCCTGTCGTGCTTGAGCCTGACCAGACCTTCTCGCGTTCTTCCTATGTGATTTTCACCTCATCATTGGTCAATCCATCAACTTCCATAAGCTCATTTAGGGAGAACTTTTACTTTTTGAAAAGTAATTCTCGTAAAGATTATCTTAAAGTCAGTGAGAAGTTAAAACATGGAGTGTTTGAAAATCAAAGCTAAAAGTTGATACAAGATAAAATTTGAGTGTTTGGTGAATAATTGCTTCGAAGCTTAATTTTTAGTTAAATGACAATAATATCCTTAAACTATATAAATTATTATTTTTAATTATCTAAATATAATTTTGATACACAATCAATAATGTTTTATATATTTATTATTATATTTTGAATATTATATTAAAATTAATTTTTTTTAATAATATATATGTTTAAAAAATATATAATTAATAAAAATATAAATATAAAAAAATTACAAAATTTATATAAATTTATAAAAAAATTATGAATATATAAATTATATGAAAATATAAAATTTTATTTAAAACTATGGTAACAATTATGTAAAATGATAAATTATTAAGGGTATAAATGTCTACTTTAAATTCTAGACCATAAGTAAAAAAGCAGAAACAGAAAAAAGCATCAAATTCTTGCTTCCAGTTTTTGGCTAAAAATTATAGAAGTTAAAGCAGAATCTGATATTCACAAACACTCAAAAGTGCTTTTATGTAGCTAGAATCTAAAAAGCAGCTAGCAGAAGCTCTCCCAAACACTCTCTTATTCTCTTAGGAGTCCCCATGACAAACTGACCTTAGCTCAGTTGGTAGAGCGGAGGACTGTAGTGTTTTCAGTTGATCCTTAGGTCGCTGGTTCGAATCCGGCAGGTCGGATTCATGAATATGATTTTATATTTTATTGCTAAAAAGTTGACAGAATATTAGAATAGTCTTGAGTACGAGTTATAGAATCGCTGTTCAATTTTTTTTTTTTTTTTGGGGTCAGATGAAAGATTTGATCAGTGCGCTGTGCGTGGTATGAAATTGCGATTCATGGTACGGCGAAAATGCTATATTTTGAGTTTCAAATCTGATTTAAATAACTAAAACAAAAAGATCGGTACCATGGCTTACAAGCTGCATGCAGAAAGGTAGCTCCCGCTTGAAACCTTCGATCTTCTTACATTCTTCTTCAAGGCAGGTGAGGAATTCTCAAGTGCTGGAGTTATGATGCAGGCTGAGCTCAGTCAACATTGGAGCCAGGCCCGCTATCACTACTACAATTAACGGGCTCTGCAACCTCCCCTTGAATGGAGGGAGGGCAGGCCCGGCTTAAGGAACATTGTGGTCTCTGTCAAGGGTCTCAATAAAATTAAAGCCCATTATTATTATAAAAAAATAATTAATTTTAATAATTTTTTTATTTACTGTATGCGAGTATAATTTCCGCTGCTGCATTATGGCATGCAGCATGATTTCCGCTACTGCATTCTACGATTTCCGTTACATGACTAATCCAATCTTTGACGCGTGCATGGCATTTCCGCTGCAAGCAAACCGGCATGGTATTAATCCAAGCTTCCTCATTTATCACGCGTGCATGGCATTAATTCATGCCAAAACTTATTCCAAAACTCAACAACAACCACTTAATAATTAATTTTATATTAATTATAATTATTATATTACCATCAAATTGTTATTCAGGACTATAATATATTAAGGTTGAATCATTTTTTTCATTCTATTTTATATCTCATTAGCTCAATTTTTTCCAGAGCCAACAAGCATCAATACTGAGTACTCTGTAGTTTTCTTTCCTCATTAGTGATTTTCTAAAAAGACATCCTTCTTCTTAGGGCTCAATCTTGATATTCGATAATATTTTTTTGCTTTTTTCTACTTCCAATATTCTTTGAAATTATTTTTATTATTTTGTGAAAATGATATATTATAGATGGAATGAATAAATTTTTTTTCCTATTTTTTCTATGCAAGTAAATTATTATCATCACAAGTCTGAAGTCCGAATGAAAAAGAGTGAGGGAAAATTTTAATTTTTTAAAAAAATATTAAAGATCTAAAAAATAATTTAGACTAAGACCTCATGAAATCTTGAGACGACCCTAAGAGAGGGAGAGGGATGATGCTGTGTTTGCAACAAAAGAACATAAAAGAGTTTGCCCTCTTTTAAAGGAGAATATATTTTGTTAAATTAAGGAATGTTTTTTCTAATCCCTTATGTGGTTGTTCATGATTTATCGATTGGATTCTCTCTAGATTCACTCCAATTCCTTTCCTCCATATTTTCGAGTATATATATATATATATATATATATATATATATATTAATGGTATGTTTGGGAAGAGGTGAGGGAGTTGTAAGTAATAGAAAGGTAATTTTTATCTCTATTTGAGAAGAAGATGAGGGAAGGAGATGAAAGGAGGGAGTGAAAACTTTTACCCTCCCTTATCCCTCAAATGGTTTATTTTCTTACACTCTAAATTAGAGTGTAAGAAAGTTATCTTTTCTTTTCCTTCCTTTGGTCCTTCCCCTTCCTTTTCATTCCATTAATGAACCTCTTGTCACCTCGTCCAAATAGAGGATAAGGAGGATGAAATAAAATAAAATATTATATTTACGAGGAATGTTCTACACGATTGTCTTTATGGAGTTTCATGAAGTAAGATAGGATACGTGTTTAAAATGATCATGAACGAACGGCGGAAGAAGTTTCTTATGGAGTTTCATGAAGTAAGATAGGATAAGTGTTTAAAATGATCATGAACAAATGGCGGAAGAAGTTTCTTATTTGGCAATTTATCAAAAGGCGTACCTAAGAATTGGTATTTACTAAAAGGCGTACCATGATTTCATTTTGATCAAAGGGCAGACTCATTATAGTGAACTTCCTCTTATACCCCTCCTGTTATCTATTGCCTTTCTCTTTCTCTCTCAGTAACAAATTCTTAGACGTCAGCACATGCAACGTGACTTAATAACTGACTTTTATTTTAAAATAATATATTATGGAATCGGCGTTAAATTAAAAAACGTAAGGTAAAAATTGAAAAAATATTTCACTTAAAAAATTTCTCATCCAACGTGATTTAAAAATATAAATAAATGATTTTTATTTTTGATTAATAGAAATTAATATATTAAATAATATTTAATAAGTATATTAATGTATAAAAATTTTTTTGAAACAAACGGTTGGATTTAAAAATATAAATAAATGATTTTTATATTTGATTAATAGAAATTAATATATTAAATAATATTTAATAAATATATTAATGTATAAAAAATTTTTGAAAAAAAACTGACCGTGGACCTGAAATTTTTTATTTCAGGCCCACGTTGGGCCTAAAATCTTTTGATTCAGACCCGACGTGAACTCAAATTTTTTTTCTATTTTAAAAATATATTAATATATTAAAAAACCTATCAAAACACTTAATTTCAGATTCAAATGCAGAGCCTGAAGTCATCCCAGGAGGGTCTGAAGTCAAATAACTTCAGATCCTATAAATAATTAATTTAATAAATAATAATTAAATATAAAAAATATTTTTAAAATTAAAAAATTTTCAGTGCCCTTGGGCCTGAAGTCATCCGACTTCAGGCCTAAGGAGGACCTGAAGTCTGCCATCATTAAATATATAAAAATACAAAAAAACTTTTTTTATAAAAAGGTATAATATATAATTATATATTATTTATAATTTTATAAAAAAGGTCTAATATATAATTACATAATAATAAAATGCTATAGGAGTGGTTAAGGTATATCAGTGAGTTTTAAGCAAAACTCACTAATGGACCTACCATATTTGGAATTTTGAAAACTCTATATCAGTAGACAGGGTTGAGCTAGGAGATGAGATTTTGGGTACCGAAACCTCTAATCTTGCTGTATCACCAATGCTATAGGAGTGGTTTAAGTATATCAGTGAGTTTTGAGCAAAACTCACTGATAGACCTACCATATTTGGAATTCTGAAAACTCTATATCAGTAGACAGGGTTGAGCTAGGAGATGAGATTTTGGGTGTCGAAACCTCTAATCTTGCTGTATCACCAATGCTATAGAAGTGATTTAGGTATATCAGTGAGTTTTGAGCAAAACTCACTGATGGACCTACCATATTTGGAATTCTGAAAACTCTATATCAGTAGACAAGGTTGAGCTAGGAGATGAGATTTTGGGTGCCGAAACCTCTAATCTTGATGTATCACCAATGCTATAGGAGTGGTTTAGGTATATCAGTGAGTTTTGAGCAAAACTCACTGATGGACCTACCATATTTGGAATTCTGAAAACTCTATATCAGTAGACAGGGTTGAGCTAGGAGATGAGATTTTGGGTGCCAAAACCTCTAATCTTGCTGTATCACCAATGCTATAGGAGTGGTTTAGGTATATCAGTGAGTTTTGAGCAAAACTCACTGATGGACCTACCATATTTGGAATTCTGAAAACTCTATATCAGTAGACAGGGTTGAGCTAGGAGATGAGATTTTGGGTGTCAAAACCTCTAATCTTGCTGTATCACCAATGTTATAGGAGTGGTTTAGGTATATTAGTGAGTTTTGAGCAAAACTCACTGATAGACCCACCATATTTGGAATTCTGAAAACCCTATAATAGTAGACATGGTTGAGCTAGGAGATGAGATTTTGGGTGTCGAAACCTCTAATCTTGCTGTATCACCAATGCTATAGGAGTGGTTTAGGTATATCAGCGAGTTTTGCTCAAAACTCGCTAATATACCTAAACCACTCCTATAACATTGGTGATACAGCAAGATTAGAGGTTTCGACACCCAAAATCTCATCTCCTAGCTCAACCATGTCTACTGATATAGAGTTTTCAGAATTCCAAATATGGTAGGTCCATCAGTGAGTTTTGCTCAAAACTCACTGATATACCTAAACCACTCCTATAGCATTGGTGATACAGCAAGATTAAAGGTTTCGGCACCCAAAATCTCATCTCCTAGCTCAACCCCTGTCTACTGATATAGAGTTTTCAGAATTCCAAATATGATAGGTCTATCAGTGAGTTTTGCTCAAAACTCACTGATATACCTAAACCACTCCTATAGCATTGGTGATACATCAAGATTAGAGGTTTCGGCACCCAAAATCTCATCTCGTAGCTTAACCCTGTCTACTGATATAGAGTTTTCAGAATTCCAAATATGGTAGGTCCATCAGTGAGTTTTGCTCAAAACTCACTTATATACTTAAACCACTCCTATAGCATTGGTGATACAGTAAGATTAGATGTTTCGGCACCCAAAATCTCATCTCCTAGCTCAACCCTGTCTACTGATATTGAGTTTTCAGAATTCCAAATATGGTAGGTCCATCAGTGAGTTTTGCTCAAAACTCACTGATATACCTAAACCACTCCTATAATATTTTATTATTATGTAATTATATATTATACCTTTTTTATAAAAATTATAAATAATATGTAATTATATATTATACTTTTTTATAAAAAAAATTTATATTTTTTTATATTTAATGATGGAGGGCCTGAAGTCATCTGACTTCAGGCCCTCCTTAGGCCTGAAGTCGAATGACTTCAGGCCAAAGGGCACTGAAAATTTTTTAATATTAAAAATATTTTTTATGTTTAATTATTATTTATTAAATTAATTATTTATAGGATCTGAAGTTATTTGACTTCAGACCCTCCTGGGATGACTTCAGGCCTAGCGTTTGAATCTGAAATTAAATGTTTTGATAGGTTTTTTTATATATTAATATATTTTTAAAATAGAAAAAAAATTTGAGTTCACATCGGGCATGAATCAAAAGATTTCAGGCCTAGCGTGGGCCTGAAATAAAAATATTTCAGACCCACGGTCAGTTTTTTTCAAAAAAAATTTTATACATTAATATATTTATTAAATATTATTTAATATATTAATTTTTATTAATCAAATATAAAAATTATTTATTTATATTTTTAAATCCAACAGTTTATTTCAAAAAACTTTTTATACATTAATATATTTATTAAATATTATTTAATATATTAATTTCTATTAATAAAAATAAAAATTATTTATTTATATTTTTAAATCACGTTGGATATGAGAAATTTTTTAAGTGAAATATTTCTCAGAATTTATTACTGAGAGAGAAAGAGAAAGACAATAGATAACAGGAGGGGTATAAGAGGAAGTTCACTATAATGAGTGCGCCCTTTGGTGAAAATGAAACTATGGTACACTTTTTGGTAAATACCTATTTTTATGTACGCCTTTTGGTAAATTGTCGTTTCTTATTTGATGTCTATTTTTGGAATGTTATACACAATGGACCAAGTAATTAAGAAAAATAAAATTGATATTATATTAAGAAAACATTCCAGATAAATGATATTATGGAAATTAAATGAAGTGAGGATGAATATAAAGACGATGATTCTAGTCTTCAAGGCCTTGCCAGTCTATTCCATGACGAATACTATAAATTATAATGATTGAGCGGCAAATAGTATAGGGAAGATTAAATTTTTATCACGTGGTATATGGATTTATTCTACCAACCTCCACGAATCAATTTCTAAATTTTCTGAATATTCACCAAATCATTTACCAACTTAGCTAAGCCCGGGGTATAAGTGAGGATGAATATAGCATGTTCATGAAAGTGATTGATACAGCTCCAAACGATTCATTCGATCGACCTTCATGTACAAACACTACCTCTCTCTCTTTTTCTCTCTCTCTTTCCTCCCTTTCCCTCTCTCTCCTAGTATGAGGGTATTATTAAGAGGTCCTGGGTTCGAGTCGCGCGAGACACACTGATTAAAACTCTGGGCATTTGGTGTATCAATTCTCGGCCCAACTGTGCACTAATTACTTCGGGGACCGTGATTTACCTTCTTCTTGATGACCTTGGGACGAGTGCGGCCGGGGCGCTGGAGGCGAGCGATTTCGCCTTTTTGTCTCCTAGCAAAGGAGATGAGGCATTCCTTCTAGCCTCACAATGCCCCTCCCCTCTCTCTCTCTAAATTAGTGACAGGGAGAGTGTGTTTTTAGAGAAAGGAGGGGTAAGTCTGTATAGGTAGGATCGAATAAATCAGAGAGGAGAACTGTATTATTTGTTTAGGATAGAATGAATCGTTCTAAATCAATAGGAGTGTCGATTTAGATGAGTCGAGTTGGGTTTGGATCGAATTAGATTTTTTTTTAAAAAAAAATCTAACCTGAATCCAACCCGAACTGGAATACAATCCAAAACCCCTAAATCCTAACCTGACCAACTCGAATCTGACTCGAATAACTAATTCAAAATGACTTTTTTTTGTTATTTTCCTTATAATTTTTTACTTTAATTATCTCAATACTCCATCATTATCATATTAAAATTTGATTTAACCTTAAAAAATCTACTAAATCCTAAACCAAAGAGGAGGGGTTCATTTTTCCTGCCCCTACAGCATGCCCCCCCCCCCCCCCCCCCCCCCATCCCTCCCTCCCCAAAAAAAAATCACCCTAAAAATCAATGAGAGAGAGTGTGTGTTTTTTTTAAGAGAAAGGAGGGGCAATGTCTATATGGGTAGGATCAAATAAATCAGAGATGAGGATTGTATTATTTGTTCAGGATAGAATAAATTGTTCTAAATCAATAAGATTGTCGATTTAGATAAGTTGAGTCTGGTTCGGGTCGAATTAGATTTTTTTTTAAAAAAAAATCGAAACTGAATCCGATCCGAACCGGAATATAATCCAAAACTCCTAAATCCTAACCCGACTAACTCGAATTTAACTCGAATAACTTGATTCAAAATAATTTTTTTATTATTATTTTACCTATAATGTTTTACTTTTATCTTATCACTCCATCATTATTATACTAAAATTTAATTTAACCCCCAAAAATTACTTAATCATAAATTCGGGTTAATCCAAACCCGATAATCCTCAATTCGAGCCTAATTTTTCGGATCGACTCAGGGTCGGGTCGTCGAGTCCGATTAATTTTTGACACCCTTACAAACTTCATGCGGGCTCATTTAATTGAATTTTGGGCAAAACTATTAAGCATATCCCCTTTTATTAGAATAACCAAAGGGGACGTCATTAGGGCAGTAATCAAATAATTCTAAGTCAAACTTTATAATATTCAAATTTATTTGATAAAATAATCGAGTTAAGTCGAACCGAGTCTAAAATGAACCAAATTGTTAAAATGATTATTCAAGCTTGACTTGGTTTCTCTTTTATGAGGTTGGCTTAAACATGATTTGTTTAGCTGTTATCAATTTCTTAATTTAAGCTTATTTGATTGTTTAAATTTTTTATATTTTAAATTTTTAATTAATTATTAATCTTGATAATATAAATTTATTTGTTCATTTTTAAATTTTCTTTCTTTATTTACCAAGTTAATAAAAATTTTATTAATGAACATGGTTTACATTGTTTACCAGCATTGTTCACGAATGTTATTCTCGGGAATATTGTTTACAAACATTAACGAGCTGAACACATATATGTTCAAGCTTGTTTATTTTAATCGATCTTGTTTATATTGAATAAACATAAATAAGCTCTTTCCAAGCCAAATACCAAACTTGTTCATTAACGTTATGTTCATTTACATCCCTAGGCTACATGCCCACACGGGTTGATGCAATTGATACATGCATGAGTATTTGTTCTGATAGATCTTAGGGTTAATTTCTAATGTATGCAAAATGTTTGGTTGTGTGTCTGACTTCCCCTATACAAAGGGTTGTTACGTTAGGGCAAAATATCCTCATGATTTAATTTATCTGATTTTATCTTGTCATGGGGGTCGATGATACTGGGCTGCTTGGGTGAGCGATATCACATTTTTTGCTCTAACAAATGGGGGAGCCCTATGTTGGTCACTCTGGATGGACAATCACAAATACTTTCTGATTCACTTTGATGGCTAGTGGAAAACTTTTATAAGGCTAGATCAATCATTTTTAGGACTTAATCGATTTGAAGAACTAAATACTTGAATTATAAAAAAACAAAGGGAATGTTCCTTTTAATTTTTTTATCAAAAAAATACTTCACCCCATCAACTACCAATAAAATTAAAATCAAGTATATTGTTTAATTTTATTATCTCCTACCACACTCATTAAATGCTGAACTGATTGAGACAGTTGTATAAATAAAATAACTCTATATTATAGTAGCTATGAAACCATAGGTGCTACAAATATTATAGTAGCTGAACTGATTGAGACAGTTGTATAAATAAAATAACTCTATATTATAGTATTATAAATAAAAGTGATTACCTAACACATTAAAAAAATATTCACATTTTAGTAGTTACTTTTACAATATAAATTTGACATGTTCACCTAACATTCGCATTGTAATAGTTATAGTTTCATAATTGGTACAATGCAAATTTGACATTTTCACTTTATAACTATAATGAAACGGTAGCTTATACAATAATATTCATATTGTAAGAGCTATGACACTTTAACTCACTACTAGAAAAAAAAAGTATTTAGCAGCGTTTTGGGATTTCCAGTAGTTTGTAACTGCCCATAAATGATTTACCTGTGATTCACCAAACCACCGCGAATAACGACATCCTTAAACCATTTAGCGGTGGTTTGGATGAACCGCTAGAACAACCATCGCCAAAATAGGTTTCCCGACAATTCTCCTAGCGGTTATTTTGGAGGCGATTCCATAGCGGTGGTTTAAAATCGCTGACAAAACCTTCAAACAATTTAGGCTGATGATTTTTTTGTGGTGGTTTTCGCAATATTAAAACAGTTGAAAAATCAATGGTCGCCTCTAAATCACTGTATTTAGTGGTGGTTTGGAACCGCCACAAATGCCAATCACCGACGATTTTGAAATCGCCATAAAAACCCTAGGCATATTTTCTTTCATTTTTACTGGCAGTTTTGAACTGCCATAAATGCCAATTACTGGCAATTTCCAACCGCCACAATAAGCATAGTGTTAACCGCTACTTTTTTCTTTTACTTTTCAATATTTTATTCCGCATTTTGAAAACCAGATCGGACTGACCGGTTGAACCAGGAACCGGCCAGATTTCCGGTCCGAGTTGACTCTGAAAATCAGTTACTTAAGAACTGGGTGAGAATCGTTCTGAACCGGTCGAGAATCGGTGAACCGGGCAAACCGGCTTGGTTTACTTTTTTTCATTTTTTGATTTTTTCCCCTTTTGCAGTTTTGCTTTCTTACTGAAAAATAAAAATTAAAATGTCAAAATCCTAATTTGCTTTCACCTAAAATCCCAAACGAATAAATTTGTTGTTTGCTTGAATCCAATAGTTTTAAACTTGAATTTTTCTTTGAAATAACCCTTTTTTCAAGAATACCGTGCTGAGTTCCTAACAAAAACATATCACATACTCGACCTAGTTGATCCAATCTTGAAGAAAATAATTAGGCAAGTTGTTAGTTTCATATATTTATATAAATATATATTTTATTATATATCGGTTATATCCCGGTTGGACCCCCAGTTAAACTGGTTGAACCTCTGAACCCTTGTCTCGACCGGTTTGATATCCGGTCCGATTATCAGAACCTTGATTTTATTTGAAGCACATACAAGTCAAAAACCTATATAAAAGTATTAATCAATAATAGTCATGAACATACAGGAAAGTTGTCCTAGATATGTTATAAGATAATATTGACTAGTAATTAAATAGATCCAAATATCTAAAAATGCAAAAACACAAATAGCAAAACAACAACAACAATAAAAAATGTCTAAAATGAAAGTTAAACAAATTAAAGTAGTAGCCAAAGTTATGATGCATTCATTTTGAACTTCGGTTGGAATGATCATCATAGTGTTGAGCGTCATGACTAGCTAAGGAAGACGATCTTGTACCTGGTGAGATTGGTGCGCTCACTTCGTCTGGGGCCTAAAATTATGAATAGAAGATAAATTATAATATTTGTTTCACTACCATAGTGTACATAGTTTTATTCAACACAAAATACTAAAAGCGGTCTAATTAATTTTAAAAATTCTAACATACATATCATCACATTAATCAAAGTAGCCAATTCAGGTGGCAAATTGTTTCCTTGCATTTGCATCATATATTTGATAGCTTCCTCAATTGCTTGTCTTTTTAATCTTTCTACTTCAATCATTGATTCCAGATTCTGCACTTTTACTCAAGAAGCTTCTAATTCAGACTTCATCTCATTCTTATCAATTTGGAATTCATGATTAACAGGTGCATTTGAACATGCAGTTTGATCAAAGACTTGAGTAGGACATCACCTAGAACTCACACCTCGAACTCGGCCAGAATGCTCCTTCTCTATAGCTTGAGAAAGTGAATCATTTTTTAAAAATCCCTTAGAGGAATCATCTTTACGCTCAATATTCATAATTTTATGCTGCATACATAAGATTTTATCAATTAAACATTAAAAATGAACTACCATTTTTCTGAAAAAAATTAAGGTATGACAATTTTAATTAATACAAAACTTACACCAATGACTTGAGCATTGTTGTGAATATAAGAACCATCCTTTTGCTTGTGCAACATAACCCATAACTCCCCTCTCAGACACCTCTGATGAGCGTAGAGTTGATACCTTTTATCCTTATTTTCACGCTCATTCACTTCATTTGCTTGATTCATATTTACGTTGTTATGCCCTTTTTCTTAGCTTTTATCACCATATTCCCTATTTCTTATTCAGAGATCTACTTTTTCTCTATTTTCACTTTCAGGGAGTGTTTTGGAACTAACGGACAAGAAAAGGAGCAAATCGGAGCCGGAGACCATCGAGATGAGGAGTTGGCCAAGAGACACGCCCCCCCCCCCCCCGGCGCACCCTACACGACGGGCCATGGCACGGCTCGTGCAGTCTTCCAGTTGAGGCCGTGCCGACCGTGTGTGCCACAAAGACATGGTTGTGCCCCACGGCATGGGTTATGCCTCAGAATCCAGCTGTAGCCGTGTCTGCCAAGCACGACTATGCCCAGGTCGTGCCTCATTTCCCAGTTCAAGTCGTGCCAGCCAACATGGCCTTGCTTCAGCCGTGCCAATTCTACCTAATGTGGCACAGCTAGGCCGTGCTAACCACCATGACCTTGCTTCAGTCGTGCCGACCTAGCCGTGTGTGGCATAGCCAGGCAATCTCAAGCCACATGATCTGTGTTGTGTGGGTCGTGTGAGGTCGGTGGGCCTCGCTTATAAAAGAAGGGTTTCTCTCTTTTTCTCACATCTTTGGCTTTGGGGTTCCACCCCTTGGCTTGGAGAAGAATTTTCCCCTCTAGGAGAAACCCTAGAGCCTTCATTATCACTGATCCATCCACCTTCGGAGCAAGAAGACTGACGACACCACGATAAGCATCCTCCTCCCTTTTTCCTTAGGTTTTGGGTTGTAGGTGTTATTCTTTATCGTCTTCTTGTTGTATCTCCTTTGCAATGGAGTAGTTCTCCAAATCCAAGATGTAGGGAGTAGCTAGGATGTGATGATGTTGTATGAACTATGTATTGATGTATTTTTTTATTCAATGAAATGTCCATGCTTTTTCTATGTGTATGTTACCTTGTATGTGTTTGTTGGAATGCTTAAATGGTGAATACATGTAGTTGTGAGGGTTTGATCACCACATAGAGGGAGTGTTTGAGATCGTATGCCCGGGGAGCCTTAGTGACAGGGGTGTCCTTTCAACCGGACGTCTCGGGCATTGCCTCGAAATGGAGGTCTATCTTTTACAAGATGTTAGCTAACACCACCTAATGGGTTCTCCCTATCCCATGTTAGGATGTGTCTAGTGTAACCTAGAGACGTATGACCGAAACAACCTATGACATAGGTTAACTTTTAACCGGACTCTCTTGGTTATCTCTTCTACTTAATGGCATTGGATGCCAAAGGGGGAAGCACTCCGATGTGTTTCTGCAGGGCTAACACCGATATAATTAGGATCTCGACAAGGATATAGACATGGAGATACAGATATGACAATACATAGGGCATCAACTAGTATTATAGTGAAACTGAAATCCTAGATTCCACCCATCTAACTCTTCCCCCAAAGATCTTCTCTCTCACTTCTCTTCTCTTCTTCTCTCTCTCTCTGTCCTCCTTCTCTAGCAAGCTAAATTTTGTCACAACTTATCCAGCAAAGTCTAGATAGCTTGCCTTATAAAATCAACTAGTGCTTAATCAACAGTTCCTGTGGATTCGATATTTTGTTATTTGACAATATTACCGTGCACTTACGAAGGCATATCAAAATCATCTTCACGCACAATATTCATAATTTTTTCCTGCATACATAAGATTTTATCAATTAAACATTAAAAATGAACTATAATTTTTCTGAAAAAAAATTAAGGTATGACAATTTTAATTAATACAAAACTTACACCAATGACTTGAGCATTGCCGTGAATAGAAGAATCATCTTTTTGCTTATGCAACATAACCTATAACTCCCCTCTCCTTCACCTCTCTTACCATATAATAGTCAAACTGTATAAGCCGATGGAAAGGGTCTTAACAACAAGTGATCGTACACCTCTTCTCTAGTTTGGAAAAGTTTAAATACACAACGAGAACAAGGACACTTTATCCTATTATTGGATGATGCATTAGCAAATGCAAAGTCTAAACATTTCAATAATCTATCCATATATTTGAGAGTACCATGTGGTTTCAAAATCTAACTTTTGTCCATATCTAATTCAATAGTAGATAATTAAATTAAAGACACCTTAGAGTGGGGGCGTAATAGTAGATAATTCACACTTTTTCCCCCTCTTTCATGTCTATTCATATATAGTTCCTCTCTCAAGACATCCTTTACTTATTTTCCTTATGGAACCTATATTCATTTAATTTAGTCTATCCTTCTAAAGTGCCAAAGTCAACCAAATATATAATTACCTATAGGGAAATTATATGGTTTACCATTTTTACCAATCCCCTAAATGCGTATATGGTTTACCATTTCTATGTTCAGTTAACAACCTTTCTCATACAAGTATACAACTATCCAAAATAATTTCACATTTACAATAACTAAAATAATGTCTACTAAAATAATTATTCTTCTAGGTATAATGAAACCAAAAGAAAAGGATGAGTCCAACAATTATAGGAATAATGAAGCCCAAATCAAGAAACCTAAGTTCTACAGCATCACATAATGAAGACCTTCATTTGCACTACTTATTTACCTGGCATGATTAATGAAACATTAAATGGACCCTAATATGATTTTTATTGCAATTAACAAAGGAGCTTATGTGTTGTATTATTTCAGTGACGATACATGATAGCTATCAAGACAAAGATTAACTTGTAACCTACTGAAAGAACTATGCAAAATCCACTATAGTAGATGCATTGGTTGGTACATTAACAAATATGGCAAAACAATCAGGAACATATGAATTCAAGTCAAAAGAATTTATCAATTATAGAATTTTTCATCTACAAACTCAAAGCTACCCAACTCCTAAGATTAAAATAGCAATCTCACAGAAATATTAAGTATGAGAGCTCTAATTAAATATCATTAACATACTTGCACATCAAATTATATGACTTCTTTTAAGTAGAAGTGTCAACAAATTAAGCTATTCGAAATCTAATGGGGCCATGATAAAAGTAGCTTACCTTGCCAATGTATCTACTATTTCCCCAAGTAAATTTTCTAGACCAAAGGAGGGAAGCTAAGCCAAGAGGGAAAAAGACAGTGGTCAATCAGACCATCATGCGTAGTCATACTAGTTGCACTGAAAGGTTAACTGTTTATTGTATCTAACGAGCAAAAGCTAGACTGGGCAGATATATTCTACATTAACACACTTCCATTATACACAAGGAAACCCCACTTATTTCCTAGTATTTCCTAGTCATTCAGGCTTGTTTCCCACTCTATGTATTTCCAAGCCTAACTATTCATTTTTCCTTGACTGATTATGTAGATAACTAAAAAAAACTTTGTTTCAGGGCAAGGCTAATCTAGATTGCTATTGTTCAGAACTGAAAAACTTTGTATCATAATTACTGAGCCTATGATCAGAGCCCTAAAGATTAAACCCAATGAATTGCTAGAGTTATTTGAAGATGGAGGTTAAGCAGTGAGGATTAATTACTACCCTCCATGTCCTCAACCAGAACGTGTCATTGACCTCCATCCTTATTCCAATGTTGAAGCCCTTACCATCCTTCTTCAAGTCAATGAAGTGGAAGGCCTCCAAATTAGAAAAGATGGAATGTGGATTCCTATTAAACCCTTTCCTAATGCTTTTGTCATCAATGTCAGAGACATTCTGGAGGTAGGTGATGGGAAATCATTCACAACTTCTTTTGTCATTTTACATCTAACTATTCTATGATATTGCAAGAATCAGAATACAAGTTAGAATGAAGTTTGTTTTACGAGCAAAAAATATAATAGTATAATCAGTTTAAGAGTTTTGGTACATCTCTGAAATGATTTTCTAGATATTGACCAATACTAGAGCATTGAGCATCGAACAACTGTTAACTCAGAGAAGGAGAGGATTTCACAGGCCTAAAATAAAGAAAGAAATAAACATGCTCCAAGCAAAACCCAAAACCCACACTTTTCACTGTTTCCTTCTTCATTTAAACCAAAAATGCTTCCTCTCAGGACAAAAACCCAACTTGAAATGAATCTAAATGAGAACAATGAACCTAAATGTAGAAAAGTAACATACCTGCCTTGAGTAAAGCACTTTTCATTAGCCTTTCTAACAGGAGGTACCAGAGGTAGTGGTTGTTAGATATTTGGGTCTTAAAAAGATTAAATACGATTTTGCAAAGTAAAAAAATTGGGGTATTATCAATCGATGAAAGTCAGAATTGACTTCAAAAATGAAATCTACATTTCACGTAGATGAATCTAGACTATTAATTTGCTCAAAATCGATTATGGGTGAATGAGAAATTAATTGTTTAAAATTAGTCCAAAATTGACATAGAAGGAAGTAGATGAGGAATAGTCTCACATCTGAAAATTCCAAAGGGGTTTGCTTCCTTATATGTGTTTCTATGTTAATAGAGTTAAAAAAGAAAAACACAGGTATTCTTTTCTCACAGGCGAGCAGGTGCTCGCACCTGCGAGCCCGCCACCCACCATGCGGGCAATGAGCGCTTTGTTGGCACACTTTGCACTTCGCACGTACGCATCGTCGCGATGAGCATTGAGGAGTTTAAATTTATGCTCCAGGTGAAGTGACACTCAGGTGACTTGTCATGTGACGTGGCAATGCCTACGTGGCACTCAGGTAGGAGGAGAGAGATGACTAGATTGCTGACTGGGTGAACCGTTGAATCGAAGAGGGGTGCTGGATCACAAGTGACGCGATCTGGAGCGTTGATCGTGAAGAGTCGCGATCTGACCGTTGGTGATGAGACTTGATCTGAAGCGTCATATCGAATCTAGCGGCTGAGATAAAAGGGGGATTTGAAGAATTACAATCAGCCAAATTTGGCGGTTGAGATTAAAGGGCTATCTGAAGGGTTACAATCCTCCAGATCGAACGGTTAAGATTAATCCTACATCAAAGATCACACTCACCAAAGAGTACCTCACCTTTTCCCTTGTATAAATAGAGTCCCCTAGATGCTAGAATCATTCATTCAATTATCCAAAGTTCATTAGCATACATCTCATCTTGTGCATCCAGAATGCAAAAAGCCTATGAGAAGGTTCGTTGGTCTCAAAATTTGAAGTTCTCCTATTTCGACATCGTCGTTGTATCTTGGGAAACGAATTGTTGCTATCCGTGATCACATATAATGGAGCAATATCGTTTTACGGAGATAGCATCGAACACTAGTTTCGACGATATCATATCAGTTTGCATCCTCCAGGTAGCAACCCCCGAGCTGACCTCACAGTGGTTCTGCTTTCAATGGCGGCTAGACGGAAGTGACGAAGAGGTTACATTTCAGAATGGCGACGGAGAGGCCGTGTTGCAGAACCAAGATGGCGGTTGTTGATTGGTCGTGCAACCATGCCGCCGGGAGTCATTGACTAAGAGAGAGAGGGGGAACGATGACGCGGTTGATGAAATCTCGAACGGAGACGAAACCTCTTGGTTGACCGTGAAACCGCGTTGCTAAGAGCCACTGACCAAGAGAGAGAGGGAAGGGTGCCCGATAGAGAGAGGGAAGGGTGTCTCCTGACGGGCACACGAAGATGGAGTCTGACGAGATCTTGATCGTGGCTGAACGAAGAAGGAAAGGCTATAGAGAGAGAAGGAACGACCCTGCTAAGAGAGAGAAGATGAGAGAAGCTAAGAGTGAAAATGTGAGAGAGGGAAGCTTTCTCCCTTTTACCTCCCAAAATTTTTATTTTTTTACTTTTTGTTCAATTATCAACTATTAAGTAAATTTGAAATGGCCGTAATCATTAAACGACTTCGATTCAAAAATTAACCGTCCTAAATAATTTAGTTTGCGTCGGTCAATATAAACCGTAGGGAAATATATAATATAGGGACGATTTAGTAAACCGTCGTTAATAAATCGCATTAAATAGTGCTTTTCTGATGGTGACTGTTATAACATGAATTTATCTGTTCATATAATTCTTCAATGGATTAATGTGTGTGTATATATAATTGTCTCATCAATTAAGGATTTAATGGGTATGATAGAACATATTTAAGGTGAATTATGTTATTTTATAGGGGACGGAGTGGAGCGTTTTTTTTTATATTAAAAAAAATTAAAAAAAAGGAACGCTCATGATTCAAAAAATGGGGCGTTCTGATTTTTGATTCATAAATCAGTTTTTTTTATGAAAAAAACTGCAATACAATTATACCATGAGAAAATTACAAGTACGATTTATTGTGTTAAAAAACTTTCTGTTTTCTATAAATTTATATAAGAAAATGCGACAAGGGCGCCAAAGAAAATGTAGTCCTCGGTAGAGGGCGTTATGGTAAAATTGAGCTCCTCAGCCTTACAAAAGAAATGGGAGGTCCCCTCGTGAACCTTTCATTAGGTTTACTCGCGGTCGTCTTCCGTTTCGTTTGGTGGAGGAGCCGCAGCTGCAGCCACCTCCTCCTTCTCTCTGATGCCTCACTCCTAGCGCCCAGGTAAAGCTTTTGTTAGGGTTTCTCGTTGCAACACAGATTTCCCTCCTCACTTTCGCCATCCGATCCAGTAACAGGTTCTTGGTCGAGTCTATCTTCGTTGATTCCTTTGACATTCACAGTTTACTCATGGGTTGCAATCAGCATCTTTTGTTTTTCGTTTTTTTTGTAATCTTCGGCACCTGGTTGAATTTCTGTCCAAATTGTGTTTTAACCTAGTCCGTGCTGTAGGGTTTTGCGTAACCAAGCTAGGGTTTAGAGTCCGATCACTGAAGAAATGCTTAGACTCGATTACCTGCCTACTTTTTTTTAAAAAATTATTTTCACAGAATATATTGGCAGTATAATTTCTTGAATTGATTTGCAAATCTGTAACTGCTGTTCGTGAAATTTGGACTTTCAGACCACCCAAATGACGGTTATCAACTTTGTCCTCCAATATCCTTTTTAGGAGGATGTTTTAGCAAGTGGGGCTCAATTTTTTTTTCTGGCTTTAACATCTAAGACTAAGAGGCCAGATGAAAAGTTTGACGCTGTTCTATATGCAGATAACGAACTCGATTTGTCATCAAGCTTATTTTTTATCATATGTTTTCTGAATGGGAATAAAACAATTTATCTCTTGTCGAATTTACTTATTTGTAAGCTCATGCAGCTTTATTTAGTGATAATTGTCCTGTGCTTCCTACGAATAACTATTTTTTGGGGGGAGGTGAAATGAATTTCTTTCACAACCTGCTCACTAAAATGCTGCAGATCAAAGCTTCCTTTCATTGTGTCTCAAGGCACAAGTTAGTAAAATGGCAAAAAAGAAAAATCCTATTGTCTTCATGGATGTGACAATTGATGGAGATGCTGTTGGAAGGATGCTGTTTGAGGTATTCATCTGATACTTTATTTAACATGCCATAAGCTTTTTTTAGGTTCTTACTCTCTACTTGATGTCGATTAGAATGTTTAGCTCTTGCCTGCATAAGCAATGAAATCTGAGCATAGAATTTGGTATCTTGCAGCTTTTCGCTGATATTGTTCCGAGGACTGTTGAAAACTTCCGAGCACTCTGCACTGGTAACTATATGTTAGGAACTAGTAATTACATTGTGAGAGTTTATCTGACTGTTTACTCGCATGCTCACAATCTTTTTGTCTTTTTTATATGCAAAAAGAAATTCAGCACTGTTTGTTTCTTTTACATCATGAGAGTTCATGAATGTCATTAGCTTTATTATTGTTGGTTTGTTTCTTGTTTGTCAGGGGAAGGTCTCCCTCTTGTATGCTTTTTTGCTTTAAAATTTGTTATCTCATCATTTAGAAGTTTTTTCCTCTCTTTTTTTTTCTGAGATATTTGGGCTTGAATTGACACTGTCAATCATGCATTAATAGAGCTGCATTCTTGTTTACAGGTGAAATGGGATATGGATCAGTTACTAAGAAGCCCTTGCACTACAAGGGATCACTCTTCCATCGCATTATTAAGGGCTTTATGGCACAGGTGCATTATTGTTTTTCCACCGATTTCTGGACTTGTGAAGTTATAAATGTTGTTTTCTACCAGCCCTTGTTCAAGTTGTAGTCAAATGGTTAATGATTATTCTTAAGATATTATTTGTAGTCTGCATGAAACATTTCTTTCATGTTGACATTGTTCACCTACTTGTTCCATTGAATTTTATTTCTGTATGGTGCTTTACATGATGATTATCTTGGCAGGGTGGTGACTTTTCAAGACGTTACGGTATGACCTACATATAATCTCCCTTTTCATTTATTTAATCATAAATTAGGTCACAATCTTAATGTTTATACTTCTTCATAGCCCATTTGCTTTGGTTGATTGGTAACTGATTACTGAAGAATTTTTAAAGTTCATGAATCTAGAAAATCTGTTTTATGTCGATTATATAGACACTTGATAAAAATCTGTGTACTCTGAACATACTTATTCCAAAATATTTACATGGAGCCGCCTTGTCCATTTTTTTTGACTCACAAGACTTCATATCTTATCCACTATCATGTTAAATAGTTATACTGATGTATGATACTGAAGGCTGTTAACTAAGCAATAATGATGCACAAATAAAGTCTAACCTGTGTTGGAAAAGTTAAAACAAATGTTTGTTTAAAAGTCTCAGCTAGCACAAAATTTTCTGTCCTGCCACACATTCTTTTGATTAATTGTGTGACTGCCATGGTATTTTTATCCCTGCTTGCTGAAATGATGTAATTTTTTTCAGATGCAAAATAGAAAAACAGGAAACTATATGTAGGAAAATCTAGGTATGGTTGGTTTAAGTTCAGCTAAGTTGTGTAAGTTTTATTCCCTTTTTAACAAAATTGCTGAAACTTTAAAGACAACGTTACAATACGTATTTTGGAAGAGAGGTGTTATTTCTTTAACCTTTAACATTTATTTGTTCCTCTTAGCGAACTAGTATATGCATGGTCAATGGATGTGCATGATTGATGAGATTTTTTAAATTAAGAGTTACAGGAGAACCATACTTTTCAAAGCTGACATGTTTGTTAGATTTAAAGTAAGTTGCTGCTTGCAATAATGTACAAGAAGCTGGTGTATCGTTTCCAGTTTTCTCTAATCTTTCCTTTTTTATCTATCATTTTCAGTTTTATTTATCCTACAGTTATATAAGATGACAGTTGAGTTGTTAGGCTTCAGATTGCAGCCCATCTTTTTTTTTACTTAATCTTTATACATCAGTTACAAATGCAGATATTGTCTGTAATCTACATCTTGTTAGCTGATGAATTTTGCTTTCTTGAATATTGATAATCTCTTTGCTTTAGGAATTGGTGGTGAGAGCATATATGGTGAAAAATTTCCAGGTGAGTTTACATAAATAATGTTGTAGACTTTGCATATTCTCAATGCATACTAATTGTCTTCATCAGAACTTTTTGCTTCATACGCCATTGAGCTATATAGTGAATCTTGCTTGTGTTTGACAAAAAGGACACGAGAGCTTCTTGTGGTAGGAAATGATTTTAAAGCATTCCCCAATCTTCTCTTCGTCTACTCTTTTTATGCATGTTGGATGCAGACGTTGCCGACATTCAGACATCGACACTAGTGAACTGCTAACACTTATTCATTGTGTGTAAGAATGTTTAGAATTGCCCATGTGAGACACGGGCCTACACATTCGTTATTCTTACCAAGTCTAATAATATAGCCACTAATACAATCTTATGATTTTTACATATACTTTAATTAACTTTCCTCCTAAAATTATGATTATGACCACTTTGTACCTAATCAAATGGTCATCTTTTCCCTTATGTAAGTAATAAAATTCGTAAGATCATAGGATATAGTAATACACTAATACCCAAAACTTACTAATCTTATTTCTTTTCTTCTGTTCAAATCCTTTGTAAGACTTACATATTAACCATATACTTTTCCTACACATCCATATAAAACCCCAATTATATTTATATAGTTTGTCATAGATATACCACAGATCATTTCGTTCTATTTCTCTCAAGATTCCTTTTTGATTTGATGAAGGAATCCGACTTGAAAGGCATAAACACTTTATAGCGTTTAGTGTCTCTTTTACTTAAATGGCATAGGCAATACTCTTAACTTTTTTCTTATCATACTTATGTGCAATAATACCTACTTCATTTTTATTCAAGCTTTCCAGTATTTTACATTGTAGAATGAGTGTTATCTATTTCTTTCATCTTTCCAATTCTGTTTGTTTATTGGAAGAATATTATGTATATTTTCTTCTGCTTGTTGCAGCTAAATCTAATCCTTTTGCTGTGTGTTTCTATTATCAAAATTTTTAGCCTAATACTGTAACCATGAATTAGCTCTTTATCCATGCTAACCCACAACAATTCAAGAACCCATGTTTATTTTGAATCATATCCTAGCATTATTGTTCCTGAGTGATGAATGCTTCTGGTCCTTATGGCAAATGACAATGCTTTATGATCAATACAATTAAGATCTATGCTTATTAATTAAAACAATGTTTACACTGGCTATCAAGACCTAATTCAGCCTGATTTTTTAATTTTGTTTTGGGACTGGCTTTGACCATTTTAAATATACTTATATTTTGTTTATTATTAATATGCGTTTAATTGGTTCAGTAGTTTCATTACACACATTTCACACTTGGAAATCAATAAATAAGATAGCCAAATATAAATTTCATAAGTACATTCAAGGATTAAGAGAAAATAATGAAGAATATTTGTACCTTAAATTTAATTTCTTAATAAAATACCCAATTATGATTTTAAAGTTCTTTACCCTGCTGAAACTTGGATATTAGTTGACTTATGGGGCAACCATTGGTGCCCCAATAACCCATTAAACTTTAACTCATTTAAGCTAATGGATAAGGTGCCTCAATTTTATGAAACTAAATTCATATACTTGTGTTGCTGTTTGTGTCTTATTCTAATTAACTATATTGCTTATATTGATTGTATCTTCAAATTAATATTAAAAGACAGTAACATAAGCATTTACACAGGTAGAAAGAGGAAGCAATGAAATCATTGGTATTTTGGTCAAAATGATCTTATAAAAATTGTAGTATGATATTGAGATAAAACATTTCCATCTCTTTGTTGTATATGCATAAGGCCATAAATGATATAAGGATATTAGATTGATTGCTGGTGGTGAAGAACTAGAAAGCACCACCTCTTGTGCTGCACTTTCATGAGTCCAAGTCCTGTGATTCTGAAGTACTCAAGTTATCAAGTACATGCCCATCGAAGATGGAAGATTCTCACCTTCATTACAGAAACCTTACAGGATTAGGCAACCCACATTTTCCTGTTGTCCTTCATTTAAATTACAGACATGGAGTCTTTGTGACTGCCATGTAACGTATCATTGACTGCTAATTCCATCTGTTAGCAAGTGTCCTTCCATTTTTTACAACTGGATTTCCTCCTTTTGTGTTGATTTTAGCTTTGATTCATGTAAGACAATTAAGGAAATATAGCATTGAGTGATAGCTAGTTTTAAGCTTCCCATACAGATGGAGTTCTTATGATGAGGTGCCAAAGTAACCCTACCTTCTTTAGCAATTATTGCCTGTATACAAATGGGAAACGTCTCAGTTAACTGTACTTATCAGTCCATAGATTCAAATGATCTCTCTCTAGGAAGCTCATTTTTTTTATCCGCATTCTATAGGGATATAGAAAATTTCTCCCATTTTATTTTTCTTGTGGGGTTGGGTGGGGATTGCAACTCAAGCAAAGTGATTCTTTTGCTTGAAGCAGGTGGAGCATTTGGAACACACTCGGAGATTCTAAATGTATGCATGAAAACGGTGTTACATTAATTTGAACGCCATTCACATTTTTTTTACATTGTCTAATTTGGCGCTACATTAATTTGTCTAAATGTATGCATTTGGGTGGGTTTTTTTTTGTTAGAATATTTTCTTAATATTTTGTGTTAGAATTTCTTGTTAGCAGTTATATAGTATTCAAGTTTGCGCTTGGCATAAAATATGTGGAGCATTTGGATGCAAACATGCTGATAGCTCAAATGATTCATGAAAACAATTTATGAGTTTATCAAATGTCCTTGCATCATGCTTATATTTTGGCTCTTACACGATGTTTATTTTCTTTTCTTCTACAGACAATAGTAGTAGTTGGCATGTTCCAAATGTGGGTGTTTCTCTTTACCTGTCCTGTGAATGTTTTGCTTTGGCGTTGTATTTGTTTTAATCTTTAACTTGATGCCATTCCTTTTTTCCAGATGAAAATTTTGTTCTCAACCATGATGGCCTGGTCTTCTATCAATGGCAAATACTGGTCGTGATGCCAATGGTTCCCAGTTTTTTATCACTTTCAAGTCTGCTCCTCATCTTGATGGGTTAGTTTGGAGTTCTTTCTTTATCCTGGTTTCTATTATAGTTACATCTTTCATATCTCATGTTGTGATATGTTTATCTGATAAATTTTCACATGAAGAGTTGAACTTATTAGATGCATCATAGGCAGATGCTTCTGATGATGTGGTTCTTATTATAATGATTTGCTTCATGAAGTATTCTATCATATGCACATATTCTGCTTCTACTAATACTGATTGTACCACATTCATTTCTTTTGATGCATGTAAGATAAAAACATAAATGCATGCTGGCATTAGAGATTTTTGTATTAATGGTGCACAGAGTTGTCCTCACTTATCTGCCTATATATTATAATTTTTTCTTGTATGTTTATTAAAGTGCATGAACTTGTTAAAGATACTTCAACTTCTGGATCCTGCAAAGTCCATGCTACCCTACTGTTGTAGTTCACAGATTATCCGATTCTAATGTGTTCTTGGTTGTGCCTTCTGTCAGAAAGCACGTTGTTTTTGGAAGGCTCATACTAGGACATGAAGTATTAAGGAGCATTGAGAATGTTGATGTTGATGGTGACAGACCTGTCGTTCCTGTGAAGATTGTTAGTTGTGGGGAGCTTAATGAGAATGTGACCATCTTGCATGAAAATGGTACTATAATTTGGAAAGCCTTATGTTTTTCACTATTTTTTTTTCTTTTGCACTGCTAGCATATGTTGTTCGTTTGCTACCTGATCCTGCTATAACACTTCAATTTTTTATTTTGGTTCAATTCACTACATGGTTGCATATGGGTTATGGACAGATGAAAACAAAAGTATGAAGTCAAAGAAAGCTAAGGATAATGATACAGATGATAATCATGAAGGACGACAGAAAGGACGGCCTAAGAAACCTAAAGGAAAAAGGAAGAAAAAGAAAAGAAGATATTATTCCTCTGAATCAGATAGTTCATCGGATACAGATATTCAATCATCAGAAACTGATAGTGATTCAGATTCATATTTGTCAACATCTGATACAAGCAGCTCAACTGATGACCGGCGTCACAGAAGGAAAAGATATTCCAGGAGAGAAAAGTATAAACGGAAACGAAAGAGAGAGAGAAGACGAGAGAAGAAGCGCAGAAGGCGTGAAAGGAAGTCTAGGCACAAGGCAAAAAGGTTTTCATCTGCCTGAAGTCGATACAATATTGATGCTCAATATATTCTGTCTTTCTGAGATGCTTTTGGAAGCATCATTTTCTTTTAATTTATCAGAACAATAAATTATTTTGCCATAAATGATACAAGGATGCTGGATAGTGAATCTGAAACAAAGAGTACCTATGCAAGCAGTTCTGATGATGATGGAAATCACAAAGGAAGTGCACGGACGTCTAAGAAGGCCTCTTCCCATATTCCAGGTTTTGTTTCTTGCCTTTATTTATTTCACAGCTTTGGTGGTTAAGTTCATAGAACATTGCACAAAGAAAGATAGGAATGGAGCTCTATTCAATTACACAAAATAGAAGGATATGTAATTCGCACTTCCTTTTTCCCTTCAGTGTGTTAATGATATTCATTAAGAAGTATGTTGTCCTTTCTATTTTGTACTGTTCTTTTGCTCTTAAATTTTATGTAATATTCGTTAAACCAGTCAAAATTAAACCATTGCAAGT
The DNA here is from genome assembly GCA_024364735.1 of Boesenbergia rotunda. Lineage (NCBI taxonomy): Eukaryota > Viridiplantae > Streptophyta > Magnoliopsida > Zingiberales > Zingiberaceae > Boesenbergia > Boesenbergia rotunda. The sequence goes on along the minus strand of JAGFNQ010001929.1, from coordinate 111,044 downwards.
ACAAAATGAATGCCATTCCATTTCCTGAAAATTATGAAGACATGGTTAAGTTGTTGCTTTGAAATCATTGATATTTGATTCTATATTCCGTCACTTTTGCTTATATCTATCTCCTTTCATATACGGGCATGTGTTCTAAAGGAAGTAGATGTGCATGTGTCTGTATTTGGAAGTTTCTTTCTGCTTCATTACTTCTAAGAGTTCATTGACAGATGGTTACATTGCAAGTAACATTCTAACAATGTATTACATATCTTTTTCTTTGTACAATTATTTTCCTGCTAAATATATAACACCATGACTCTGATAATTTAGGCAAATATCATGATTGATTCTTTTTTACTTAATTTCCTTTAATTCTTAGATGGTGATACCTGCTGAAATGTTAATTCTTTTCAGATGAGGAACAACCACCATTGCTCAAGGAAAATGATACTAATTTTCATGATAAGGAATCTGTTATGTTAGAGAAACTTCTTGGAGAGGAGGCAAAGTTGCAAAGAGAAAATGTTGGACTCCAGAACAATGGCAATACAGCCATGAAATTTGAGAGAAATGAGGATGAATTGCCTAATTTAGAAGTCAATCCAAAAAAGTCTAGGTCCCTGAGCTCTCTCAATGTTAAAACTATTCTTACTGCTTGCACTTTCTTGCTGAACTGCCTTTTTGTTTTACATTCTTGAACACAGGAGTCACGGCATGGGTGTGAACCGTTCTGTGAGCAAGAGTATGAGCATCAGTCCAAGCCCGAGAAGGTCAATAAGCAGGAGTCCCCCCCAAATGGATCTCAGCAGAAGCCCCATTAATGAAGCTCGAAAGAACAGTATTGGTAGAAGCCCGCCTAATAGAGGGATTAGCCGAAGTCCATCTGGAAGAAATCTTAGGAGCCCTGTTAGAAGAACTGTTAGGAAAAGTTCAATTGGGGATATTACTAGAAGCAAAAGCAGAAGTCCAGATAAAGTTCATAACATAAGTGCAAGTGGAAGCTCAGCAAGGTCCCTGCAGCAGAGGAACCCCAGTGCTATTCTGGAGAAATCCCCTATACAGCGAAGCCCAAGTAGAACTTTGGTTAATGAAAAAAGAAATAGTATTAGTCAAAGTTCAGGAAGATCACTGCAACAAAGAAGCCCTAGCAGGAGTCCCTTGATGGCTGTGAAAAGTGTAAGTAGAAGCCCAATAAAGTCTAGCAGTAGAAGTAAAAGCCATAGCCCTATACAGGTTCATTCAAGAAGAAGCATAAGTAGGAGTCAGGGGAGCCCTTTTCGTAGGGCTAGCAGCAAAAGCAAAAGTAGGAGTCCAGTGCAGCCTCGTTCTAGAAGAAGTCTCAATAGGAGCCAGGGTAGCCCTGATCGTAGGGCAATATCACCACCACCAAATCGCCACAAAAGTTTGTCAAGAAGTATTTCTCCAGATGGATCGCCTAAGCGCATAAGAAGAGGTAGAGGTTTTAGCCAGCAATACTCATATGCTAGAAGATACAGGACTCCATCTCCTGATCGTTCTCCAGTTAGATCACATCGTTTTGCTGGACGAAGTGATCGTGATAGGTAGTGTATCATTATGTTGATCAATTTTGTTTGTTTCTGTGATCATTCTTTAATTATCATTAATGGCCATGCTTATAATTTTTCTAGGTATTCAGGCTATAGAAACTATCACAACCGTTCTCCTAGACGCCATAGGAGCCCTCCCAGGGGAAGAACACCACCAAGGTAATGTTTACTGTCTAACAATTTGTTATATGTTCAAGGTTAGAGATGATTAATTAGTTAGAAAAAATTCTGGAGAAATAGCAAAGATGTTGCTTCTTGCTACAAAGGTCGAGCTCTTATCTAGATGAAAAATTACTCTTTTTTCTTATGTGTGCCACTAGTAGTTACTGATAATGTGGGATATGCTTCAATGGAATAATTTTTGGGACTCCTGCATTGTCATCTGCATTGCTTGCCAACTTTTGCAGATCTATCTGGTGGAATTTTTATTGTCCATTAGTTAATGCTGCCAGTATTGTTTCATATACTTGGTTATTAACCGAAACAAAATTAAATCTGAATAGAATATACTCTGATGTAAGTCATAAGTAAATTTTGCTTCTAAATGTTTTCAATTGAGAAATACAGAATCAAAGCCTAGCAAGCATCCTGATAAATCTGAACAATTTTCTTCAATGATGGATTATTACTATCTTTTGCATATCTAGGATGTCTATTTGCATTTCTGTATTTTAGGTTTAGAGAGAATATTTCAGCTTGGGTTTTCTTCAGTTTGTTCTATCTATTATAATATCGATAGATTGAAATGACAGCAGGTGTTGAGTTAAATTTTATCCGGACTGGAAGTTCCTGTTTACACTGATTTGCGAAGTTGGTCTAGAAGTTTGGGATCTCTGGCTTTATACATCTTTTGTTAATCATATCTGCTTGTTTCATTCTTAGATAACGTCATATTTTGTCATGTAGGTATCGCAGCAGGAGGAGCCGTAGCAGAAGCAAATCTCGCAGCCCTGTGGGCTACCGTGGTCGAGCAAGAGGTGATTATATTCCCAGCCCCGCTCTTAGCCGTTCTCCAGTTCCGGATAATTCAAGATCACGTGCTGCCTGGGACAAAGTTCGATCTGAGAAAAGGAAATCAATTTCGAGAAGCAGAAGCCCATCTGGTTCTAGGTCAAGGTCGTTGTCGAGGTCCAGGTCTCGCTCCCCAGATATTACCTCTCCAAAGCGCTCGAGCAAGGACCTATCAAGGTCGCCTTCTACTTCTGGCGTAAGAAAGGGTTGGTTTCATATGGAGATGCCTCGCCTGATTTTGCTGGGAAATAGCAGAGGAAGTCCTATTATCATGCAGAGTTAGTTTTGCTCTGCAAGCAGCTGGTAGTACAATGGATTGTCAATGAATGCATTACCTCATATGCACGAGGAATGGAGCTTTTGCAGTTTTGTTCAGATGTTCTACTAAACCATGTTCTTTGAGAAATTTCTTTTTACTCTAATATCCCTGAGCAAGACGTCAAGAGCAGTTGTTTGAATATTGGCGGTTACCTTACTTAGCCTAGCTTGATTCTGTTGGATTTTTCTGTGTTTCAAGGACCCTATCAAACGAGACGCCTTGCTTATTTGACGGTGTTTACCTTTAAGAAGAGCAGATTAAGGATTTTTCTGTGTTTCAACAACTCTATCAAATGAGGTCCCTTGCTTATCGGACGGTGTTTCCCTTGCAAAGTCCTTTCCGACCATCCAAAATGGCTATTTTACTTTGAAACAGCTACTCATTAAGTAAATAAAATCATGCAAGATGACTATTTTACCTTGAAATGGATAATCAGTAAATAAACTCATACCAGAATACCTCTCAATACTTTAAAAGAAAAATTTATAAAATATTAAAATTATCAACATTTGATAAAATTTTAAGTTTTTTTTTTTTGCATTTGTCCAATTTTTTTAGTTTATTACTCTTTTTCAATATTCTTTAAAATTTTAAATTGTTATTTGATTTTTTTCTTAAAATTTTATCTGAATTTTAAAATTTCTTAATATAATTTAAATTACTTTAAATTTATACACTTTAAACTTTATCCTAATCTTTAATAAAAAAATTCTTTCATTTTTGATTCAAATTTATTTCTTAATTATACATATTAATTTATTAATCATTCTTTTTTTAAGGTAAAAAAAAAAATCTAATTTTAAGGTAAAAAATCCAACATAAGATATAATTTCTTCTAAATTTGGTAATCATTTAATTATAATCTAGTATATTTTCTATCAAATTGAATTCGACTTTTTAATTTTTCAAACCCAATTGATCGAGAATCGGAGCTACACATAGTCGATTGAAGTCCGCTCCAAGGCAATTGATTGGGGAGCTCTAATCGATCGGTAATCGATTAGTTATATTTATTACGAGAGAATATAACTCTTATTTTTTATAATAAAAAAGTCTAAAAGTAGATATAATTTTTCCTAAATTCATCATATTTAAATTAAAATTTAATATATTTTCTATTAAATTGAGCACACTCTTTTGCCACCTGATTGTGAATTCATACCAATCCATTGAACGATGAATCAATCGAGTTGTACTCAATTTGATAAAATACATACTAGATTCTAATTAAATGATTTAAATTTAAGAGGAATTATACTTTATTTTATACTTTTTGTACCTTAAAAAAATTGAGGTAAATTGGTATGTATTAGGGAGTTAAAGTAAATAAAATTTTATGTGCAAGGAGTAGAAATAAATTTTTATTTTCTTGATATAGGGATTGAGAAGGAAATTGAATTTGTTATTAGGGAGTTTAGAATAATTTACCGTTCAACTAAAAAATATAAATACAAGAGGAAAATTGTCGATGTTGGGCCGCCGATTAAAGGCAGTTAAAAGATCAGCCCAAATGGCGAATTGGAGTAACTGAAATGTGGTAATCATAAGGACAATTATACCATTATTATAAATGATATAGTTAATAAGGGAAGCGAAGAAGAAAGAGCTGTGAAGGGGCGGCTGCGACCGGAGAACACTTGTGGCATCGGCGAGAATACGAGAGACGATGTGGAGGAGAGTGTGCGTTGCTTCCTTACGATCCGCCCTGGCAAGGTCCCGCTCCGCCTCCCTGGCTGGCCCCGGAAGCACTCTCGCTCCCATTTCATCGTCCTCGCCGTTTGTCTCCTCCTCGTGCCTCTTCTCATCCGATTCCGGTAGCCCCGCCTCCACCTCTCCTCTGAACTTCACGATCCGTTGCATTTTTATTTCACTTTTTTATTTGGGATTTCTTGTTTTCCCTTCTTTGTTCAGGTGATGGGAAGTTGAAGAAGAGCGTCGAGGATGCGATGCCCATCGCCACCGGGATCGAACGCGTGGAACTTGAGGCCGAGCTCGAGGTTCCCGTCCATTTTTGATTCTGCAACGATATTTTGTTTGGCTTGATGAATGACTGGACCCGGTACTATTTTTTGGTTTTGAATTTAGGGGAAGAAGCGCTTCGAAAATATAGATGCACCAGTTGGTCCTTTCGGCACCAAGGTTGGAAGCTATTTTGTTAAGATATAGATCATGTTCACTGTTTTTTTCCGAGATGCTATCAGTTTCCTCTACTCATTGAAACTTCCGTGTTGTAGGAGGACCAAAGCTTATTTAAAATATTTACTTCAGGAGAACCTCGTTTCTGGATATGCATCCTTTTACTTTTTACAGATTGTTAAGGAATGTTATATTCCAAAAATTTTCACAAAAAAATAATAATAAGTAACATTAATTGACAATATTTGGGACCTATTAAAAAAAATGATTAACAGGTTTTCCAACCTCGGGCGACCGGCCCGGCCTTACGGAAGTTTTCCTCCGGCCGCCAGGGTAAATCGGGAAGCGCTCATGGTGGCCGGTCTAGAACCCCAGCGTCCTAGGTCGCACCCCATTTGGAGGAAAAATTCCTGCAAATACGCCGTAACTGGAGATCGAACCGGATATTTGGGACCTATTAGAGGACAGTGAACGAGGATAATTTGAATTATTATCTAGTTGACTATTTGTGTCGAGAGAGATACACCAATAAATTCAATTTGGGTTGGGTTAAGGGGCTGAGGATAATTTAAATAAATTCAATTTGAGTTTGTGTGGGCATTGTGGTTTTGGCTAAATGTAGAACGAACTCTACTTAAGTTGGGTTCAAATTGGATTCCGATTAGAGTTAAATTGTTGAGTTAGTAGACCTAAACTAAATAAATTTTGGGATAAATTAGGTTATAATGCAATTCTATTTTAGCATTAGGGGATGACAAGTGGGTCTTGTGATTATTTATGATTTACGAACTTGATTTGTACTCAATTTGAATGAGTTGCAACTGAACTATGTTAGATTATTTGGAACTGGTTTAGTTGTATTCTTTGGTTCAGTTTGGTTTAGGGTTTTAATCTACAACATGCAAAGTCCCTTGTCAACCATCGGTTGCAAACACAGAAGAAAAATAGACTTTTATGATATCCTTCTTACCTAATGAACAGAATTCATTTGGTAGAATGGTACTATCTTTTTCTTGCTTGTTTCATTCTATTCTTGATTCCTTATGTTGTTCAGTTTTCTAAAACCTCTGGCATGTTTTTTAGACTGGATTCTGAGTGATGCCACTTGTTATGATCTGCTCCTGACCTTCCATGTGGCTTCCCAATATGTCTGTCTGGTTATGATTGTTTTGTTTTTTTTTTTGTTCTTTTGATCCTACTCTGAAAACTAGCTACTGTGACTGATTAAGTTACATATACTGCGATATAGAATCATTCTAATTGACTATCTATACTTGGAATTTTTAGTAAAGTTTGTTTAACTTATGGGCATTCTACTAATCTTATGCATAATCTTCTCCTGTAATATGTTAGTCCTGTGATTTGGAACGTGCAGGACAAACTTCTATTGCAAAGTCATAAATTAGCCTAACTAAATGTTGCTGTCTTGTACCTTTGATTCAGTTGAGATTCTAAAGAATCTAGACTACATTCCTTCACTATTCTAATTTATTTTCGTCTGGTAATGGTTAGCATATTATTTGTTTTGTTGTGTTTATTGTTGATATTTTTCATTTACAAAATTCTTTGTTATCCTATCATTGCAGGAAGCACCTGCTGTCATCCAATCTCGTTATGACAAGAGGATAGTTGGCTGTCCTGGGGGTGAAGGTCGTAAGTTGATAGAAGCTTCTCAGTGTTTTCTTCTTCATCATTTTTTTTGGTTTGTATAAAATATGCTATCGTGGTACTTGCTTTTTCTTATGATAAATAATAGTGTGAACAAATTATGCCTTCTTGGAAGATCTTGATCTTGTTGCTAATTCACATTATTAATTTTTGTTTTTCGTTTCAGAGGATGAACATCATGTTATTTGGTTTTGGTTGGAGAAAGGCAAGCCGCATGAATGTCCTATTTGCTCCCAGTACTTTGTGGTAATTGTGATTTTGAGCGTGTAATATATTAAACAAACAAGGGCCTTGAGAGTTGAGATTCAATTTTAAATATATTACTGCAACTTGTATATTTTGAAGAGGAACCATCACATACATTTCCTTTTCTTTCAGCTGGAAGTGGTTGGTAAGGGAGGGCCTCCACCTGGACATGGTGATGCTGATGGCCATCATTAGATCTGGAGCTGATCTCTGCTAAAAAAAAAAAATTTAAAAAGGAAAAAATAGCGATGAGTGATCTTATGTAGCTTCAGATAAATTTCAGTAATCTCTGTTCAATTTTCTTGCCCGAGTGAGGGTTTTGCTTCCTATCCACTTTTCTTTTCAATGACTAAGATGGCCATTTATCAGTACATTGTCAAATAAACAACATACACTCCATCTCTTTGTACTGCGTTCGTTATAACACCCTATATCTTTGCAATTTTTAGCATCTGCTGGCTTGCGAGAAAAGATGGGAAGAACAATGGCATGGATGCCAAGAAATTGGACACAAAATTGGATCGGTACAGTTTTGTACATGAGAATAGAGTAAGGGAAAATGTCTGTCCTACCAATGTTTGGCCTATATGGTTCATGTTTTATGAATTGTGGAATTTGGCTTGTTGAACGTGTTTCGATGGCACTACATGAAAACTTGTGATGAATTAGATTCAAATTTGCTAATGTTTATTTGGCAATTCACTTTTGCACTCTAGGATGTGGGTTTCAGGTTGTCTTAAAGCATGGCTGCATGGTTATTGGATGTGGCAACTCACTGTTCTTTCGATTTTCCAGTACTACATTCTACTTTGCTTGGATGATATCGCGCATCCGGAACATTCAGATTGAATGTTTTCTTTAGGACAATTCTTAAATTTTCTTCCTGATCTTTAGCCTTGAAGTTTACACCATTTTAATCTTTGTACAAATTTGATGAGCATTTGTATTCGTCCCTTCTTGCGCTTCACATGCTTCCTGCTTCTTATGCAGGGGTGGATGGGTGAAGACAAGTTGACTTCTGCTTAACATTTGGGTCAGTTTGAACATTTACAAGCAAGTTCGCTTCGATCAGGCAAATAGAGGTCTATTCTTTGTTTGCTTGTTTGTTTCTTTTCTTTCCTTTTCTTCCTCCACTAAAGTTAAGTTTGGAACCAAACTTCAATCTAATCCATGCATTGGGGGAAAAAAATTACACATGAAAAAAGAAGAGAAAATTTTGATCAGTTCAATAAAGAAAAATCATGAGTACATGAGCAATCGGATAGTATGGTCCGATTTCTAATCATAACATTGCTGGTTGGCTCTTGGTCACGGTCATTGCATGATGAAAGCATTTCCCAAAGAGAATCCAATCACCACAAGCACTTACTTGCCTTTGCTCTCTTTCACGGTTCCCCCCTTCACCAATGCTCCTTTGGCTTCACCCGAGAGAACCATCAACACAAATCATCCTCTGATTTTCCAACTCCTCCATGAGAAAGTAATTAAGGGAGAAGGAAGCAAGGAAGGAATAAAAAAGCAAAAGAAGAGCCCTGATTTAAGCTGTCAGATAAAGCAAAGGATATATATTGAAGTTGGATAGCAAAATAACATTTCAAGGGACATGATACGAATGAAAAAGACGGTCAAGTCCATCCTTCAAGACCTGCTTTATTTATTGGAAACCACCATTTTTTCCCTTCCCTTTTACTTTCTTGAGAAATTCACTATCGAAATTGAAGAAATAATAATTATAAAGCCAACCAAAACTATGATCTTATCTTACTTTGTGCTCTTTTGGGGGATAAACTACATGTTTGATTTTCTTTTTCCTCTTCTAGTTTGGATATATTCACTTTCAATCATTTTGACTAAAGTTGCCATTAAGTGACCGTTGGGAAAGTGGCCGGATATATTCCAAGTCCTTAATTTTGATGATTAGAAATACTCATAATGTCTTTAATAATTGTGTCATTTAGTGTAAATCATTAATTCTCCAATATTACTTAAGCTATTCTTCCTCCAATATTACAAACTATTCAACATGCTAACCATCCAGAATTTGATCTCATGTCTTGTATATAACTAAAATTGGCAGCTAGGAATTATGCAAAAAAGAAGAAAAGAAAGAAAAGCTTGCTAGGTGCAACTCATATGCTCTCTCCTCTAATGGATGTCTCAAAAGATGTTAATTACTACATGACTCATGTTCAAGTATCATAAGTCTTTAGCATCCTTCCCCAGGCTCTTTATCTCTTCATCTCCTTTTGCCAGTGTTCAAGGAGTGCATTGAAAAAGAAAAGTGAGAATAGGAGTTAGATTCTCCATCGTTGAGGCCCACACAATGGATGTATAAAAGACACCTTAAGCTCACAAAACCTAACACCAAGCCAACAGCAACTACTACTTACACCACCTCATCACTCCCCTTCCTCCTAGTGAAGGTAAGCGAAAAAGATTTGATGTTGTTTTATTAGATTTGATATGTCTCTAAGTGCTGACAAAAAAACTTTTTTTTCTTCTTTAGATATTAGTCATCTTCATGGCCTTTGATGTAGTTGAACGTAAGAAAATTGTAACGTTGCATGATCTAATTTGTAGATTTTTTGATTTGAGAAGATGAACAGGAAGCCCGGAGACTGGACCTGTAGGTCCTGCCAACACCTCAATTTCAGCCGCCGTGATTCCTGCCAACGGTGCAGTGACCCGCGGCCGACCGGAGGCGACCGCTCCTCCGACTTCTTCAGCTTCGGCGGCGGCCGTGGGGGCTCGTCCTTCAGCTTCATTGGCTCTGACGTCCGCCCCGGTGACTGGTACTGCTCCTGCGGTGCCCACAACTTCGCCAGCCGCTCCAGCTGCTTCAAGTGTGCATCCCTGAAGGAGGACACCGCCATTGGCAGCGGCGGCAGCTTTGACGGCGACACGCCGCGGTCACGGGGCTACAGCTTCGGAGGCAGCGGAGGAGGTGGCGGCGGCCGTGCTGGGTGGAAATCCGGTGATTGGATTTGCAACAGGTGTCGATGCATGGATTCCTCTCTTCTCAGTCGTCTAAATTTTAAACAAATGAAGCGCAATGTTTCCTAATCATGAGCGTGATTTTTAAAAAGGTCGGGCTGCAACGAACACAACTTTGCGAGCAGAATGGAATGCTTCCGCTGCAATGCGCCAAGGGATTCAGGTATATTTCACAAAACCATGAGATGCATGCTCGGTTCTTGAGAAATTCAATCTGAATTCATCGTCGTCCTTGTGATGACAGGCACTGAAGTCTGAGAAGAATCAAGACGAAACAACGACGAAGAGATGAATGAATGAATGAGAAGAATCTGAATTACTAGTTTTGTTTTTGCTTCTTTGGTTTCGAAGTCTATGTACTTGTACTACCGAACTAGTGTGTCTGCACCTTAATTTTCTACTTTGATTAGTGTCTTCGATCGCTTAGATATTGATGTTCCTTTCTAGCTTATTGTTAATGCGAGATATGTCTGTTCTAGTAGCACATGTTTTGGCGAAAGTTGATGTTCTAAAACTTAAAATGCAAGTGGTTTCCAGATATTGACCCTTCAATTTTAAATAAGCTTATAAGACCATATAGCTTCTAAAGCATGTTCTTTCTTTGATCAAGATTCTGCACGGAATGAACTGATATTTCATGTGATGAGAGAAATTGCTCTGGTCAAAAGTTTAAAGCACCTAAGTTTTTATTTGTATTGCACCACTGCTACTTTCTGTTTTAGCAGGTTCCTTTTCCTTGATGCCTTTCGATTGTGCTTTATAACTTTTGCAAATTTAACGTCTCCCATAGTTCAACCGAAACTCATGGTTTGCGCATAGTTTCCTAACTAATTGATCTATCTTATTCATGAACCCTCTTGAGATCTCTTTTGTTGGACTAAGTCTACATAACTATAAATTAACCAGCTTAGATCAGATATATATGATTAACCAAATTAAATAACATTGAATCTGAAACGACAAATCCCAGGAAAATTTTCTACAGATCACCCGAATAAATCCGAAAAAAAACTCAAAACGGACAATCCAAAAACTAATAACCCATGATTATGCATCTCATTTAAAATATATATATATATATATATCTATTATTTAGCGTACATTAAATCAATACATCGTACGAACTTATTAGAGTGCTGTTTCCCTGATGAACACCATAGCAGTCATAATATTTACAATTAACTAGCTGATGAGACCTTCAATTGCTATGATAATATCAAACGGATATAGCGTGGTTTCCATGATGAACAGCATAGCAGTCATAATATTGACAATTAACAAGCTGAAGAGACCTTCAATTACTATGATAATATCAAACGGAGTATATCGCCGGAATATTTGAATGATTTCTCAGTTTCCTCCAGACAATGATCCTTCTCTTCTCTGGACCAGTTCTGCACAAAACGGAACATCGAAATTCTGAAAGAAAAAAAAAAGGAAAAACTTGATAGGCAAGGGGGGAAAATGTCTAGGGTCATACCGAAGCAACCCTGTTCAGCTTATCACGCACGTTTTGCAACAGTTCAGATAGATCACCATCCCACTTGTAGAATTCGAGCTCCTTGTTGTCTAAGATTTTCTCTGCCACCTAGGAGAAACAGAGATGAAGTTAAATTGAAAAAGAGAACGAATTTCATAGATGGCATTACGGTGAAGTACAAACACCACTACAAATAAGCTGCATGCAAATATAGTCAAGGGGTCACTGAGTGAGATTGTGTTACATGCTATGATTTTTAGCAGATAAAAAGGCATAGCAAATTATGAATGCGTTAGCCAAGACATACTACAGATGCTAGGAGATAAAACAACAGATTGGCCTGAGATGAAATTTATGACACAACATGGTTCAAATCAGAAATGGATTAGTTAAGTCTCAGCATTAGCTCTCCAACTAAGAACAAGTTTCGTTGTCTATTGCTGTGAACCTGTCTAATTGGACACTCATGCTGCAAACGTGTATATTTCTTAAATATTGAACATCCTCAATAATAACATATTTTCAAAATCCAAGTAATTTTTATGCTCCTCTCATGATGCTCTTCATTGCGATATTTTGGTTCCAAACTAGAAGAGCTGTAATAATATGAATGAAATGCTTACCAAGGGAAACAATAATGCTGCTTGTAAGAGCTGAACTGATTCTATGATAATACCTTTTCTGGATAGACTTAGTAGTTAGATTCAGTGCCTTAAAAGTCATATGAACAAAATCATCACTATCAAGTGATAATGGAAGTGGCGAAGGGAGCAAACATTTTACTACCGTATACTAGAACGTATGAAGGACAACTAGATATAAAAGAAACGGTCACAAGCATTAGTAATAACATTGAGCGGCCAAGGCAAGGCAACTTCTGCACAAGAGATTCAGTTTTTCAGAAGGTCACAATCCCGAAAATGACATTTAGAGAAAAATTGAGACCTTTTTGCCAATCATTCGGCCACCAGCAGTATGAGCAAAGTATATATTGTAAAAGTGGCAGATGAAAGCTTGAGGATCCTTTTGAGATAGCTCCTCCAGATACTGGGCATAAGAAGCACCAGGAGAAGAAGGCTCGGGAATGGTATGCCCTTGGTCCTTGAACCATTTTAAATCTTTAGCTAATTTTTCAGACCTTTCCAAGCCAGTACTCCTGAACTCAGCATCTACAATACAATGGTTATGTATATACCGAACTATGTTCCAAATACATAACACTAGTAAATTGCCACAATTTGCCTGCTCCTATAAATAAAATAAAATGTTCTTTAAAATATCACAAATAGTAGTTTGTCATATTATTTCATCATTAGATCCAAAAAGCAGCAAACATGCAAGCACAAGCGTGTCACTAATAGAAACTAACAAAACCAGACTAACAGTTAGAAAACAACAAATGCCGAGAGTTTTATTCCAATTTCCTATCCTTATTTTGCAACCTCTTGTAGCATCCATCAACTACTAAATTTTTAACATAATATAATTTACAGGTAACAGAAACAACAAGCAACCAAACACATTATTTTATTCAAAGAATATACACATTCACTGGCCAATAAAAGTCAAGAGGTCACCCACTGCCTTCATTTGGTTTGGATTGGAATGGATTTTTTTGATAGTCCATGCGGCCGAATTAATAAAAGAAAAAAATCAACTGATACGCACAGACTTTATTCGATGTAGAAGTGTAGCTGAACCTTTCTTGTTAAACTAAAGGATTTATAAAAATGATGACTTGTATACTTGAAGCAAAATTTGAGAAGCAGTAAATATAACATCTTTGAGCAGCCAATGATTATATCTCAAAAGCTAAATTTGTCTGATTTCCCAATTGAATTAATGGCCTATCAGAGTTTGTGCTATCTGTCCTCGATTAAACAACCCGAAAATAGAAACATAAAAAAGGTGAACAACTAGAGGCGACTAAGGACTTCATCAAAGATGGAAACCAAAACTTACACCAGGGATAGGCTGCCTTCTGGATGATTGTTTCGAGGGTATCATAAACGATCTTGCTGTCGACTAGAAACCGGAGGTAACCCTCGATGGACGGCTCCCACTTGGCGACGGGCGGCGATTTGGACTCCTTCTCGCCTTCCTTCGCCTGATCCTTGGTGTGCAGCTTCATCGCAACGGTCCTCATCTCGTCCACGAACGAGCGGTCCCGGGAGGCCTGCCGCTTCTTCGGCATCTCGGCGGTGGTCGCGGTGACGACCAGGTGGCAGGGGCTTCCGGTAGGAGGCGTCTCTCCGGTGGCGGTGGGAGAGGGCGAAACGAACCGGGCCAGAAAGGGAGGCAGGGATGAGGCGTGCTCGAGTATAGAAAGCTTGGGATTGGGAGATAGGAAGCGTGGAGGAGGCCATACTTATGCTTGTAGTTACGGTGAAAGCGAACCTACCGTTGCCTTCTAGGGCTTGGGATGCAAGGAGAAGAAGACTATGCAGCGGATTGCTTTGCTACCCTTTTATTTTTTATTTTTGCGTACGGAAAAGCAAAAAAATAAAATAATGGGAGGAGAGGAGGATTCGAGAGATTCCCGATATTACAAAGACTCGTTGAAATGTACCAATCCGTTACCCGTGTGATTATTGGATATGAGTACCAAGGGCCTTCCAAGTACGCCCAGGTTCTATTTTAAATTAACAATTAGAAGTTGATAACGTGACTTACCCGCCTCTCCATCCGGGAAGGGATCGTGCACGTTGCATACGGCACGTGGCAGGTTTGCGTTGGGTGATGGTTGATCGAGTGGAGCCACATCAACCAAATCCCATTCGATATAAATTTAATTTGACGTCGTCATCTGTAGGACAAACTTAGACGATTCGATCTTATATTGATCGAGAAGCTTTATTGAAAATTGAATTCAAAATTGAGCAGTTTGTTTTTGCTTGAAAATTCATACAGGTTTAGACAGCAAAAGCAGCATCTATCCGAAAGGATATAAAAAAAAATTTAAATTTTAAAATAATTTTGATAGTTTGGATGAATGTAATTTCCACGTCTCTCTTCGAGCATAACTTCTGACCTATTAATTTATATCACATGAATTTATTTATTTTTAATTTAACCACTAAATTTAGAATCAAAATTTAATATCAAATCTATCTTTTTCAAACTCTACTCTTTCATATAATTATAAATTTACATAAATCCAAATAATTTATGTTCATTAGTAGATTTCAATTAAAAATGACTACCTATAGAGTTTCGATTGTACCCATTCTAAATTCTGTGAGTTTATGAAATATCAAGTAGTTCAAATGTGTTCTCCTTTATTATTTTTGAGTTTCTCTAATAGTGCCAAACTAGGAGAAAAAAGTTTTCAACTAGAACGCTTGATCTCAAGGAAATCAGGCCTAAGCGTTCTAGTTGAAAGTTATCATAATATTGAAGCACCTTTAGGAAGCCCAAAATAAGTAATGAATGACACTTTTGGACTCCTTGTGACCCCAGAAACATACCAGACCTGAAATATGTGCAATTCGAGCTCTCTAGGTCAATTAGTGAGTTTTAACCGAAATTCACTAATGGACTTAGGCTATTTGGATTTCTGTAAATTTGCACCCATCTAATAGGGTAGGGTGAGAAAAATATAGATATGGTGTCAAAATTTAGTTTTGGACACCTGGACCATGTTGGGTATGATTTGAGAGCAGACCAGGACCAAGTTGAGTCTGTCTCTCACACTAGACCCACAGTGTTCTTTGATCAGAATCAATGTTTGATAACATATCTATCTTCCTCTTACTCAACCCTATCGGATGAGTGCAAGTTTGTAAAATCCAAATAGTCTAGGTCTATAAGTGGGCTTTGCCTACTAATCAGTTTAGAAAACTCAAATTATACCCATTTTAGGTTTTGAGAGGTCGCAAGTGTTACAGCAATCTTCTTTATGTCAAGGTTGGTCAGTTTGACTAAGCTCAGGTAAGCTTGAATATCTATGTTTAACAATGATATTTATACAATGTCTAAAATATGTCAACTGAGTCAAGGTTGATTGTTGACTTAACTAGTGAAGATCTTGTTGGGGATCAATTCGTACGACTAGAGGGGGTGAATAGCTGATCATCCACTTCAATCGCGGTTCTCTTCCTATAGGTATTAGCAAGCACAAGCAGAAACTTAAACTACAAATAGTAATAATACTAACACCAAACCTTTATGTTGTTCGGAGATGATACTCTTACTCCACGACTGTCCGTAAGGTAGACGATCCCGATTTGTCAGTGGATGACTCCCCGAAAGATCTCCGGCTAGCTCGTGTCGCTCCTTGTGGGTGGAGAAACCTCACCACAACCTTGACACAACACCTGAACACTTGTAGACTACTAATAAGTTTTACCCAAGCTTATTTCGTCAACCTTTGCCTAGCCAAATCGAGCTATCTTAAATAGAGCTCGGTATTGTTCCAACCATTACCAGTCGACTGGTGAAAACATTAGTCGACTGGTCCACCCAGATTCGAACGTTACAACCCAACGTTCAAATTCCAGCCGACACCAATCAACTGCTGATAACCGCTTTAGTCGCGTTACGGTTTCAAATACAATTAAAATGTCAAACTCCTCTAAACTAATGTAGTATAGAGTAACTCGAGTCGTCTCTCTCAAGGAATGTAATGACAGGTTAATAACCTTAGGATTCCAAATTATTGCTTTTGAATTTTGGATATTAAACTGGGGGTTTGGATTTGAAAACTAAGACTACGAAATGAAACAGCAAAGCAAGTATGAAATCTAATCCTAATTAATGAAAGACAGTGCGAGTAAAGAAATCTAATCTAACCTAAGTACACTTGACAGGAAATGAAAAGCAACATAAAGTAAAGCATAAACGGAACCTACACTAATCTAATTGCATTCAATTAAAGACAAAAACTTAAAGACATTGAAAGGGATAAGACAAGAAAGGATTAAGCAAAAGAAAATACAAGAATTTAAACCTAACTATTGGAATAAGCATTTTGTCAAACAACTTGCGAGCATGGATCAAAATAACAAAAGTACGTGCAAATTAATATGGGAGGTCAAGCTAAATACAAGCATTCATCATAAGCAAGAAACATCCAATTGTATGAAACAAACAACCAAATCTCTGGAGGCTGTGGATCTCCGGTTGATGAAGGAAAGCTGTAAAGGAATAGCTGTGAAAAACTGCTGTGAAGAACTGCTGCCGAATCTGTGAAGAAGAAGAAGAAATGAAGGACTGCTGATGAAGAGCTGCTGTTAAGAGGTGGTTGAAGGGGAGAGGTAGTTGCGTCTAGGGTTCCCTTGTGTATGTCGAGAGGGATCGAGAATGAGGTGCTATCGGCCGGAGGTGGTGAAGAGATGAGGTGGAAGGTGGGTGCTCCGGCCGGCGCGGTGTGGTAGAGAGGAACCTAGCGGCGTGTGTGCGTGATTGGATGATGAGATCCCTTCTTTGGCTGCCCTAACCCCCTTTTCTACTTCTCCTTTCCACCCTTGATTTCCTCTGATGAGTGGCTGAGATCACTTGTAAAGAAACTCCATCAATCGTCGTTGCCAGATTCAAGTGGAGGGGTGTGATGATCCGCACATCCGATCGCATCTGGACAACTATTGATCGGACTGAATGACTCTGGATCGGTCTGGATGCTCCCTGATCGGTCTGGGGACCGATCAGGAGCCTCCCTGATCGGTCTGGGGACCGATCAGGATGTGATCAGTAGCTAAAATTCTGAATTCTGCTGTGTCATCTGCTCATGATCGGTCGCTGGACCGATCAAGCCTTCCCTGATCGGTCACTGGACCGATCAGGCCTTCCCCTGATTGGTCTGGTGACCAATCAGGCCTTCAACAGAATGAATTGGAGTCCGATGTCGTTCTTTATGGATCCATCTTCGCCCCGGATGTGCCCCTTTTGATTCGATGATGCAAAGCTGTCCCAAAAATTCAATAGAATGAAATATGAGTGTGAAAATGTAGGAAAATTAATTAACCAATGAAAATACATCATATTCATAATTATGCATCATTTCATAAACAAATACACCCCAAAGCCTCAAATTCCCTCACTAATTACACAAAATTTATCCGTCAAAATGCTAATAATCACACCCCCACACTTAATTCTTGCACGTCTCGAGCAAGTAAACAAAACAAAAAGAAAATAAAATATCTCCCAAACATTACATCCCCTATCAATACTTTGAAAATAATAAAAGAAGGTTACTTAGGATCATCAAGTCTCAAGAATCCATGTATTTATGGTTCCAAATCTCACATAAGTCAACAGGCATTGTAATTTCATCAACTTGAGTAAACTAAGCATGACAAAAACCTCACAAGATAGATATATGCACTGATGCTCACAAAAATAACAAATATGAAGTGGAGTTCTCTCAAAGCATTCATAACATTGCACTACCATATGCTTGCTTATTTTCTACTTCTCCACTATTATAACATAAGTACACAAATCAAGAGGACTTTTCAATGATTAATGATGGAACCATGTGCTAACAAGAGAACATGAAAGTAGATAACAAAGAAGATCAAAGAGAATATGAGAGCATTGGGGTAATCTACATGACGTATACAATCAAATAATATGCCAAAATAACAACTTAACCAAACATCCAACACTCAAAATTCTCCTTGCACATTCTCAATGCAAACACACAACAACCACTTAAAACATCTCTAAAAATGCATGTATGTATTAACAAAGTAACTCTTGGATTTCTCTCAACAACGATATCAAAAGAGTATACATCAAGAAAATATTCTGTAACGACCCGGAAAATTCTCTTAATATTTTCTTTAAAATATTAAGCAGGTCTAGATAATTTTTCGAAGGATCTAGAAATCTTAGTACGAACCTTAGCCTAGAAATCAAGGTTCTCTTATTTAAATTGAGAAACTAAAATACTAAGGGGCTTTATAGGGATTTTCTAGTGTCATTTTTTATGGGTGGTTTTAGGAAAAATTTAATATAAAAATAGAGGGATTGTAATGAAAAATATTAACATAATTATGGGGGAATTTTTAAGGAATTTTTGAAAATGATAGGAAATAAATTAAAAATAAAATAGAAAATTAGTGCATGCACCAAGGATTGAACCTTGGCCCTCTTGTATAACCAAGCATGCACTAACCAATTCACCTAGCAAGGGAGTGCTATGAGGGAATGAAGTGGATATTAGTGAAGGTGTAGGAAATGAAGAGTCACCAAGGGAAGAGACACCATGCCTCTTCACTCACCCCTTTTCAAAATGGTATAAATAGAAAGGAAGTTACAACTTCCCTCCTCTTCTTGATTTTCTTCTTCTTCCTTACTTGGCCGAAAATTGAAGTTCTCTCCCCCTTGAGAAAAATTCCACCAAGGACCCCATCTTGAAGATCTAAAGCCCCTACAAGGATACAAGGACTAAGGAAAGTTTAGAGACAAGAAGGTTCTCTTGTTATCTTCTATTCGAAGTTTGTAAGCGAGATCAAGGAAGGTAAAACCCCCTCACCTGTGGTATGATAGCTTTCAAGATATTTATCATGATCTAGGTTTTGTTGGCATGATATGTTGGGAAAATCCATGATTAAGGCGTATGGAACTTTCGGCCAAGGCCATTGGTTTAGGCCTAGGGATGATGTAAATTCCTATTTGTGCTATTAAATGTTCCATGATATTATGTAAGCATAGATTATGATATAGGAAATTTTTGGATGCCCTAAGACCCTTCTAGGGTTTTGGCCATATTAAGGATAGGGCTAGGGATTTATTTTAAATTCCTCAAGCATGCTTAGTATGTCTTACTATGAAGTAGTATGAATGATAATAGGGATTTATATGAAATTTTTATGGGTTTGATACCCTTATAAGTTTCGGCCACACCAAGGTCAAGAGGCTAGGGGAAACTCTCACCTTTCCAAGCATGATTAATATGATTTTTATGATACCTTATGAGTAAGAATGGTGTTAAATGAACTCTTCCATGGGCTTGTTACCCTTCTAGGGTTTTCGGCCAACTTTTGTTTTAGGTCTAGGACTTGGAGTTAAGTCCACTCAAGGGTTCAAATAATCTTTCTATGGCATGATATGTAGATAAGAGATGTAATCATGATCTAGGAAAATTTTCCATGGACCCATGGTCCTTGAGACTTTCGGCCAAGACCCAACCCTAGGGTTTGGGTTGGGTTAAGATCTCAAAAATGCATATTTATAAGTTCCCATGATGCTAGTACATGGTTAAGCATGGTGTAAGGGCTTCCATATGACTAAAGCCTTAGTTTATGTGTTATGTGACATGACTTGTATGGTTGATTTTAGGTTATGTTTTAATCATGAATATTTAGATCATATACCATGATTACATGAAATTTATGTAGGAGTATATTATGATAAATAGAATAATGCATGTATGTTGATAAATACTTATAATGAAATTATGACTCATGAAGTTATATGCATGTTTTGTGATGAATGATATGAATCCTAGTAATATGTGTTAGGTTTATATGTAGCTTACCATTCATGTCTTATGATGGATACTAGGATCATGTATGTAAGATAAAATGTATCTTGTATGAGATGTATGTTGATTTTGTATCATGATCATGCAAGCTTTATGAACTCGGATAAGATTATGACCAGAAACATGATTATGTATGTATGTTCTATATTATGAACAAAGAGTGATAAGCATGAATAAAGATGATAGTTATGCCTTAATTATAAGTATGAATGATAAGTATGAATGATGAACGCATAACGATGATATGAAATAAAGTATGAATGATAAGATGAAGCATGCATGTTTATTTTCATGCATAAGGCTTGTACCGGACCGAAGTAAGGGTCCAAGGGATGGGTACCTTAAGAACGCCCCGGTTCTGGACTACCGACTATGCTGTCCACGGTTCTGGCACTACCGAAGCTGTGCAACAGGGATGAGCACCTTAAGAACGCCCCGGTTCTAGGACTACCGACTATGCTGTCCTTACCATAGTAGGTCGAGGCTAGCTACCTCGTATTTACTTAGGGATGCGCGCTATGAAGTATGTATGTGGTACAAGCCGGGGACCCCAATGATGTTATGATTAAGCATTGAAAAGTATAATTTCAAAACTAAGCATCCTTATGTAGTAAATGCATTAGACTCATTCATACATCTATGTTATGCATCGCGCCAAGGTAAGATTATTTTATGCTTGTATTTATGCTCATATTGTATATCATGAATAAGTATGCATTATGTTTAAGTATGCTAAGAATCATGTCATGAATAAGTATGCATTATGTGTAAGTATGCTAAGAATCATGTTATGAATAAGTATGCATTATGTGTAAGTATGCTAAGAATCATGTCATGTATAAGTAATGCATTATGTTCATGTATGCTAAGAATTATGCCATGTATAAGTATGTTTTATGTTCATGTAGGAATGCTTTATGTCATGTATACGTTGCTTGATATATTAAGTCATGTTCATGTATGTTCATTTATGCCATGTATGACTATGCTTATGTTTATGCTCGAAGTTATTTTATGTCAGATGTTTGATATATTTATGTTGAAGCAATGTATGGTTTTAGTGAGTAGGAAAAGGGTTTTACTAAGCCTATGTGCTTATAGTTTTATTTTCCTCGTACCGCAGATCAACCTAGAAGCTATTAAGGGAAGCCGCAGGGGAGGCAGAAGCATGTGTGTGTGGCAGTGACTTGGCAGAAGATTCTTGTATTACGTTTTATGGTTATGACTAATAGATGACTTAAGACTTATGATGCTACCTTTATGGATAAGTACATACTGCTTATGATGATTATGAATAAGTCATGAAATGGTTAAGTTATGATATGATGTCATGTATGAATGTTCCATGTGTTTAGTTGCATGATTATAAGCATGTTTAGAAAAAAAATGATTCCGCTGTATTAAGATATTGTCTAAGTACATGTAATGTTGAGCGTAACGCCGCCTCTCTCGCCACACCACGAGGTGTGGGAAAAAGGCGGGCGTTACATATTCCTTCTTGTTCATAACTAACAAAATCCTAAATGCTTGAGAAT
This sequence comes from Boesenbergia rotunda, assembly GCA_024364735.1. Lineage (NCBI taxonomy): Eukaryota > Viridiplantae > Streptophyta > Magnoliopsida > Zingiberales > Zingiberaceae > Boesenbergia > Boesenbergia rotunda. The sequence goes on along the minus strand of JAGFNQ010001929.1, from coordinate 89,611 downwards.
TTTTTTTTTTCCTCTTTCATTTTTCATTCCTTTCTTTTTTTTTTCACTTTTTTTTTCTTTCACAAAGAGATTTTTTTTTTCATCTTTATTTTTTTTTCTCTTTTTTTTTTCAACAAGCATTCGTCCATATGCACTCCCCCCCCCCCCCCCCACACACACTTAAAACCTGCCTCAGATAATGTGACAAAGCATGACAACGTCTAAAACTCACAATAATAGAGGCTAATAATCGACAAATAAAAATGTTCTCATCATGCAATCACCCTATGCTCTCATGCTCAAGGGAAAAATAAGCTAATAAAGATATGACAGTGAGAATGTAATGACAATGAGAAGATCTGACAAAGGAAAGACAATGAAACATGAAAGCAGTAGGTGAAATGCTCACTAGTGTCAATAGCAAAGTAGAGGGAAAACTAAGAGATCAACAAGAAAGTTTGCCTCCATCATATTCATGTAAGCTTATGTTAATGTAATTTCAAAAAAAATCAAAGCAAGTTCTAGAGTGTCAAGTATCACAAATGCTATCACACATAAGAGGATTAAGGATAGACATGACAATATCCTCACTAGGTGAACAATAAAATGTCATGCTTAATCCAACAAGATAGAGTCTATCACCACAACAAATGACTAAATGCAATTAATATCCCTAAGCATACCAAGGAAACCAAAACTCAATAGTCAGACTTAACCATCTTTTATGATTCTCAAAGCATAATAAAGGAACATGTAAGGAGATACAACTCGAAATCAAACAAGATTTATTCAAGACCAAACAAAATGCAGAATGAGAAAGCAAAGTGTGAATGTAAAGTATAAAAGCAAACAAACATGCAAGTATAAACATAAAGAAAAATAAGAAAAAGAAAGAAAAGGAACAAACTCCCCTTTATTCCTGACGGTTGGAGTCGGTTAAGGAGTAACATCCATCCCGGTAGTGGTGGAGTATGGGTAGTTGAGAGAGCATTCTTCATTTGATCTATGCCAAGGTGCATTGCTCCCCCACACTTAAACTTCACAGAAAAATGTTCAGGTGGCCGAAGGCGATTCAGGTACAAAGTCCACTTAAGAGGTGAAGTGCTACAAGTCAAGGTAAGAGCAACTCCTCCCTCTTGATGTTTTTTGGAAATCCTTCCTAGAGGTTGGAGTCTATTTAATTGTAGCATCCACTCTAGAATCCCAAAACCATGAAATACCTCCCTCACGCATGCAGGGTAAGAAAAAGATGAAATACAATCAGTCTCCAAATAGAATGTATCAAGAAATGCATCACAACCAATAAAATCAACCTTAGGTACCTTTATGAATTTTTCTAAAAAATTAGGAGAAATGCTTACCTTGTCTTGCTGAGAAATACCTGAAGGTTCTACAAGAATGGATGTAGCTATGACTTCCTCCTAGTCAGGTAAAAGTTTCATCTCAGGTTCAGGTGCTGGTGGACATCCAACTGAAACAGGTGATTCTTGGGCTCTTACTTCCACCATGCAAGTCCCTACACTTTCATACTGATTCTCTGAATCTTCGAATGCATCAGTTTATGGTGGTGGTCCCTGGGGCTCAGTGCAATCCCCTACACCTACAGATTCATCTGCAATGCATGCTTCATCATTAGTATCTGCAACAACCATATTAGAAAAGTTAGGACCATCAACAACTATATCATCACAACATAAAAGATGAGAAGGTTCCTGTAGAGCTTCAGAATCAAATTCAAGGCTGACACAAGCTTTACTATCAATCTCCTCCACTGCCTCTATAGATAATGACTGCCCAGTAGGTATGGGTGGTCCCTGGGGCTCAGTGCAATCCCCTACACCCTCAAACCTATCCTCTGAAGGCATCTCAATCAATATAGGTGGTCCCTGGGGCTTAGTGCAATCCCTTACACCTATAGAATTATCTGCAACAAAAAATGAGTCAGATTCAACCTCCAACACAGCTGTCTCTGTAGCTAGTACATCCTCTGCCTCATCTGAACTAGAATATCCTCTCTGAACATCGATCTTGGTCCCTGCAGTCTGCATCTGACTAATGGTGGATGATATCTGTTCAATTTGTCGCTCTATGTTCTGAATGGAAGCATCAGTCCTACTCTGATCCTGTCTAAAGTCTTCCTGATGCTGCTGAAATTGAGCGCTAAACTGCTGAAAATTTCTCTCTTGTTGCTGAAGCTGAGTGCTAATCTGAGAGATCAACTACTGAAAACTCCTCTCTCGTTGTTGAAGAAATTGAGTGAAAAAGGGCTCCAAAGTGAGTGGCAACTCCGGATTTTGTTGCTGAACCGGATGTGACCATGAAGGCATAGGATTATCCTGGAATGACTGTAGGTTCTGATATGCTGGATATTGCTCAGTAAATTGACTTTGTGTATCCTCATACCTGAAATATGACTGATCCCCCCAATTAGAATCATAGGAATTAGAAAATGAGTTATACCTATCTGACTGTTGGGGTTGAAAGTACTGAGTCGGGCAATTGCCCCAGTCATCATTATAGGTGTTAGGAGCTGGATCATAGGTATCTTGATATTGATGTTGGAAATGCAGGGGTTCTTGAGAAAATCTAGCAATCTCTTAGATGAGGTGGCATATAGCAGCTGAATGAGATGGACTGCCACAATTAGTGCATATGTGTTCCACTCCCCCAATTTCTGAATTCTGATATTCATTGAAGCCTCCAAATGGTTGAGAGTAGAAATCCATGTTGAACTGAAAGAATTATCCTAGTCTTACACTGAAACACTAATAAACAAGATTAGAAGACTCAGGAGCATATGATATCAAACACATGAATGACTGAACATTAAAGCACATGACAATTGTTTTTTTTTAAATTCTTGTGGAAAGATAGAAAAACAATCCTAAAATTATCAAACACCACTACAGTTCCCTGGCAACGACGCCAAATTTGATAACCGCTTTAGTCGCGTTACGGTTTCAAATACAATTAAAATGTCGAACTCCTCTAAACTAATGTAGTATAGAGTAACTCGAATCGTCTCTCTCAAGGAATGTAATGACAGGTTAATAACCTTAGGATTCCAAATTATTGCTTTTGAATTTTGGATATTAAACTGGGGGTTTGGATTTGAAAACTAAGACTACGAAATGAAACAGCAAAGCAAGTATGAAATCTAATCCTAATTAATGAAAGACAGTGCGAGTAAAGAAATCTAATCTAACCTAAGTACACTTGACAGGAAATGAAAAGCAACATAAAGTAAAGCATAAACGGAACCTACACTAATCTAATTGCATTCAATTAAAGACAAAAACTTAAAGACATTGAAAGGGATAAGACAAGAAAGGATTAAGCAAAAGAAAATACAAGAATTTAAACCTAACTATTGGAATAAGCATTTTGTCAAACAACTTGCGAGCATGGATCAAAATAACAAAAGTACGTGCAAATTAATATGGGAGGTCAAGCTAAATACAAGCATTCATCATAAGCAAGAAACATCCAATTGTATGAAACAAACAACCAAATCTCTGGAGGCTGTGGATCTCCGGTTGATGAAGGAAAGCTGTAAAGGAATAGCTGTGAAAAACTGCTGTGAAGAACTGCTGCCGAATCTGTGAAGAAGAAGAAGAAATGAAGGACTGCTGATGAAGAGCTGCTGTTAAGAGGTGGTTGAAGGGGAGAGGTAGTTGCGTCTAGGGTTCCCTTGTGTATGCCGAGAGGGATCGAGAATGAGGTGCTACCGGCCGGAGATGGTGAAGAGATGAGGTGGAAGGTGGGTGCTCCGGCCGGCGCGGTGTGGTAGAGAGGAACCTAGCGGCGTGTGTGCGTGATTGGATGATGAGATCCCTTCTTTGGCTGCCCTAACCCCCTTTTCTACTTCTCCTTTCCACCCTTGATTTCCTCTGATGAGTGGCTGAGATCACTTGTAAAGAAACTCCATCAATCGTCGTTGCCAGATTCAAGTGGAGGGGTGTGATGATCCGCGCATCCGATCGCATCTGGACAACTATTGATCGGACTGAATGGCTCTGGATCGGTCTGGATGCTCCCTGATCGGTCTGGGGACCGATCAGGAGCCTCCCTGATCGGTCTGGGGACCGATCAGGATGTGATCAGTAGCTAAAATTCTGAATTCTACTGTGCCATCTGCTCCTGATCGGTCGCTGGACCGATCAGGCCTTCCCTGATCGGTCACTGGAACGATCAGGCCTTCCCCTGATTGGTCTGGTGACCAATCAAGCCTTCAACAGAATGAAATTGGAGTCCAATGTCGTTCTTTATGGATCCATCTTCGCCCCGGATGTGCCCCTTTTGATTCGATGATGCAAAGCTGTCCCAAAAATTCAATAGAATGAAATATGAGTGTGAAAATGTCGGAAAATTAATTAACCAATGAAAATACATCCTATTCATAATTATGCATCATTTCATAAACAAATATACCCCAAAGCCTTAAATTCCCTCACTAATTGCACAAAATTTATCCGTCAAAATGCTAGTTATCAACTGCACAGAAGATCAGATGACTGATTTTTCTGTACCCAACACCAGTCGACTGCTCCATGCAGCAGTCGACTGCCCAAACCCTAAATCTAGAGTTTCAACCCCGAGTACAATCACTCAGCACTCGTCCTCAGCCAACCAACCTAGACCTAGCTTTCTAGCCTCCTCCATCAGCCTTACGCCCCTCCGATGCCTCTCCATCCTTTACGCCTTGCCTTCTGGAGCTTCCTTCGGCTTTGATTCTTGTTGTCGGTAGGGCTGTAATCAAACCGAGCCGAGCCGAATACCTGAGAGTTTGGGTTTGGTTCGTTTATTATCGAGCCGAGCTCGAGCTTAATTTATCAAATATAGTGATGGCTGATAGATACCATTTTAGTGATTATTTGAGTTGCTAAAATCCATGTTTGACCTATGTTTTTATTGCTTAATTGTGAAATTGTCCTAGGTTTTAGAACTTACTCTTATTTTGGACTTAATTGCAAATTTGCATTAAATTGGATTATTTGGCCACTTAATTTCTGATCTATTTTTGTAGGCATGAAAGGTTCATGGATCTAGGGCATACTGGGTCAAACTTGAGTCGGAAGTGGAACCGGATCGAATTATCAAGCTTACGATCAATCTGGGCCGTCCGATTCAAAAGCGGCTAGATCTGAGCCATCCGGGACCATCTAAAGCAATCCGAGCTAGTGTTAGGGTGGATCAAGCACTCTGATCAAGATTTGAAGGTTTCATCCCAATCAGAGCTCAATCGACCGTTGGATCAAGCTCGGAGGGCTCTAGATCGTCCATTCAATGATTAGATTGATCTGGACCATTCGTTGCACATCTGGAGGATCCGAGCTACCACGAGGCAGATCCTGACCCCAGATCATCATCATCAAAGTTTGGCTCAAATCAGAGCAAGATCAGCCGTTGGATTTCCTCCGATCAATCTGGGCCGTCCATTGTTAGCTATTTAATCAAAAATTCCCAGCAGCTTCTCCTCGTCGCGTCTCCGCCGTTTCTTCGTCTTCCTTGTTTTGTTCTTAGCATTTTCTTCCGTAGTTCTTCAATCCAAGGGGCGCAACCCCTTAATTCTTCATTTGGATCAAGATTTGGATCGCTGGAGGATAGTTTTGTTGGAGATTTCAGCTCGAATTCGCGCCGGACAGAGCTGTTTGAGGGTTTCGGCAGCTCCGTGGTCCGATCACTTGGATTGCTTCCACAAGCCATTTCCGACCATCTGAGCTGCTTGTAGGGGTTCTCAGGTGAGTGATAAGCACCATTTTATTGATTATTTTCATTGCTAAAATCCATGTTTGACCCATGTTTTTATTGCTTAATTCTGATTTTACCCTAGGTTTTGGAACTTTATCTTATTTTGGACTTAATTGCAAAATTATATTAAAATGGATTAATTGGCCACTAAATTTTGGATCTATTTTTGTAGGCACCAAAGGTTCAAGGACTTAGGACATACTGGGTCAAACCTGAGTCGGATGTGAACCGGATCGAATTATCAAGCCTACGATTAATCCGGGCCGTTCGATTCAAGAGCGGCTAGATCTGAGCCATCCGGGACGATCTGAAGCAATCCGAGCTAGGGTTAGGGTTGATCAAGCTCCATGATCAAGATCTGAAGGTTTCATCCAAATCAGAGCTAAATCAACCGTTGGATCAAGCAAGGAGGGCTCTAGAGCGTCCATTCACAGATAGAGTTGATCTGGACCATCCGTTGCACATCTGGAGGATCCGAGCTACCACAAGGCAGATCCTGACCCCAGATCATCATCATAAAAGTTTGGCTCAAATCAGATCAAGATCTACCGTTGGATTTCATCAAAGCAATCTGAGCCGTCCATTTGTTTCTATTTAATCAGAAATCGCAGCAGCTCCTCCCGGTCGCGTTTCCTCGCCGCTACAGTAGGTTCTTCGTGTTCTTAGCATTTTCTTCCGTTTTTTCTTTCAATCAAGGGGCGCGACCCCTCAATTCTTCATCAAGATCAAGATTTGGATCATTGGAGATAGCTAGGGTGGAGAGTTCAGCTCAGATTTCATTCGGACAGAGTGTGTTTGAGGGTTTCGGCACTCTTTGTGGTCCGGGAGCTTACATCTCAGCTACAATCAAATTCCGACGACTTGAGCCACTTGTAGGGGTTCTCAGGTGAGCTCAGGTCCTCTCCAAATCACCATCGCAGCTCAACAACTGAGATTGAAGCCTTCGGATTGGAAATTTCCCCAACTGTGCAGTTTGAGTAGATTCGACCAACTGAGCTGTTCTCCAATCGATTTGCTGTGCCTAGGGGTTCGAAGCCAGCCTTTGCGTGACGAACAAAGAAACCTTGAGCTAGGGAAGATTGAGGAGTAGTTTAACTCGTTTAATTTCTGTTTTTGTAGCTGTAATTTCTATTACTGCCGTGTTCTGTTTTTTGCAATTCGTTTTAGATTCGTTACTTGGTTTAATTCATTGTTTCTGCTGTAATTAGGGTTCAATCCAATCAGTTAAGTAAGTAGGAAGCTTGTTTAGGTAGTGATCGATTTTAATTTCAGTTGGTTTCTTATTCTACAGTTTGCGTATCAACCTTTCAGCTGCGTATCAGCTTCCTTCTTTGTAATTCCTTTTAGCTTATGAATGCTTCAGCTTATTGCACTTTTAGTATGTTAATTTGATAGCTCGAAGTTTGATTTACTTTGTAGTTTCGTTCATGAGTTTTGTTGGGCTGAATTTCTGCACAATCACGTTTCTGAAATTCAGTACCCTGTGCGTATCATCCTTTTTCTTCAGCTTTCATTTTAGTTCCAAAATTCTCTAGTTTAGTTCATCATTCGAATTCAGCTATGTGATCCAAGTGTTTCATATGTAGTATCATTTCTGAATTTTTCTTTGGTTCAGTGTGTTTCTGAAATCCAGCTTGTGTATCAGTTTTCATTCATCAGTTTCTGCATTTGGAATTCATTTCTGCACCTGTTTTCAAGTCTGAATCTGCCATGTCCAGTTTTCAAGTCTGCCATCCAGATTTCACTCCTGAAATCGTGTCAAATTAGCTTAGTTCTATCTCTGAACTAGTTCTGCAGTTGTTTCATCTCGAAGCAAGTGAGATTGGGTTCTGAAACCAGAATTCAATTTGTGCAGCAGCTCATCCTTGCATGCCAAGCTAATTGGCACAGCTTGCATCCGAAACCATTCTGTTTTTTTGGTGTATGATTGAGTTTGAAATCGATAAGTATTAATTTCAGCATTTCTGAATTTCATATGCATTTGTTTGCTGTCCAAAGTTTGCAGCTAGTTCGTGTGAGTTGATTGTAGTGAAATTTCTGAATTCCTGCACTTGGATCAATTTCTGCACTTGATGTATTTCTGAAATAGCATCAGTTTTTGCATGTCAACACTTGATTTCAGTCCCTGCCTCCCCGTAGCAAGCAACTGGTTGTATCGATTTCATGTCTGCGATCCAGTTTTCATTTTTGCAGGTCAAAACCTTTCTGAAATGTTCAGTTTGAAGTGACTTGAGTTTGCATCAGTGATGGTAGGCATTGGAATTAAATTGCATATAGAGTTAGTTGTCTTGGCTGATTCTTGCATCCAATTTGCTATTGCAATTCATTTCTGCATCAAGAAAGTTCATAAATCGATCAGTCTTGAATAGATCAGCAGTTGCTTTGTTGATGGCCATTTATTTTGCATCCAAAAGAATTGTTTAAGTGCTTAGATGATGAGTTATAATTTGCAATTTCCTGTTAGTTCATGATTAAGTTCTCCTTGCCTTGTCATTGAGTTTTTATTTCCAATTGCAACCCAAAACCCAATTTGATTTGAAACCCGAAAACACAAACGACACCTAAATACAAGCGCGAATCAAACAACGTCAACTAGTCCCCGAGAAAAATACGACCTGTGGCCCCTATATTACATTTTCATACTTTTGATTGTAAAAGGGTTTCCAGCTTTCATTTATAAATTCTAAATTTGATGAGCCCATACATTTCGTGACAACTTTAATTAGTATATTTGGGCCCGTCAGTGAGCTTAGAGGATCGTCAAATTTTCATCGCCATCCCATCCTTTGAGATCGAAGGGATTCGGATTGGATTTCCCCAACTGTGCAGTTTGAGCAGAGTTTACCGAGCAAAGCTGTTTTCCAACGAATTGCTGAGCTTAGGGGTTCGAGGCCAGCCTTTGCGTGACGAACAAAGAAATCTTGAGCTAGGGAAGCATTGAGGAGTAGATTTCTTTAGCTAATTTCATTGTTTGTAGCTGTTAATTCTCATTTTTGTCATTTCTGTTTCATTACAATTCGTATCAGAATGTTTAATTTTCGTTTCTTCATTGTTTCTGCTTAACTAGGTTTAAATTCTGCAATAGTATCAGATAGATTGTTTGTAGTGAGCTTTTAGATTTTAATTTCAGTTCATTTAATGTTCAGTTGCATTGCGTTCATTTCTGTAGCTGCGTATCAATTCCCTGTTGGTGTATCAGTTCAGTTTTGCCGTGCCAGCTTGTGTCCAGCTTATTGGTTTCTTTCTTTTGAGTTTCTGGATTGTTTATCAAGCTAGCTTTAGCTTTAACTTCTGAATTACATTTAGTTTGTTTCCTTTACAAAGTTTTCGAATGTAATTTCTGCAATTGGTTTCATCAGATGCGTATCAGTTTTATCCCTGAAAAATTAAGCTTCATTTCTATTATTCAGTTTTCTGTACAAGTCTGAACAAAGTTTCTGAAATGGGGATTAGTGGGCATTAGTTCTCTAAGATTCGTTTGAGTATTGGAGGTGAATTTGTAATCTGAATTGTGAGTTATAGCACTTGGGTTCCCTCAGATTTCTGCAGCCGAATCTATATTTCTGCACTCGAAAGGAATTGTTGCAATTTACCTTTGTTTCCTGCATCTTCTGAATTCAGATTTTCCTTCAGTTGCCTCTGGAATTCTCGGCCACAATTTCTGAAGTTCACAATTGATCTTTGCTTTGCATCCAAGTCGGTTTCTTAAATTTTGTATGTGATCCCTGGATTTCTGGAATTCTGCATTCAGATTTTAATTTTGCACAACTGTTCCTGCATTGAGTTTTCTTGACTGATCAGATTTGGATCTTACTTCACTGGTACTGTCATTTCCAAGCTAGATTGGTTAGTTTCAGTATGAATTGTCATGGTTTCAATAAGCATTCAATACTAGTTTCGGCACATAAGCTTCCTTCACTTGCTTATCAAGTTTGACTTAATCCTTCACCTTGTATCAAGCTGAATTTCGGCCTGGAATTACAACTCCTGGAGTTCAACACCAATTGCAATGTACTCTAGCATTTGAGTTTAAGTTCCTTCCTCTTTGTAGCAAGCTTACTTTATTTCTTTTGCATGTGGCACGCAAGTGAAATAATGACACGATTTTTGTATCAATTTGGTTTTAGATTGCTTGCATTTGGACTGTCTCGAGTTTGATTTTTGTTGCTTCATTGATTGGCATTTGCTCTGCATATTGAATCAAATCCGTTTTCCAAAAAATTGCTTAAGTGCTTTAGATGAGTAAGTGGTCCTTTTGGTTAAATGATAAGTTCTTGTTTAGTTCATGATTAAGTTCCTTTTCTTTACCTTGCGATTTCATTCCTGAACTTCAATCAAAACCCCAATTTTATTCGAAACCCAAAAACACAAACGACACATAAATCAAGCTCGAATCAAGTTGTATCAACTAGTCCCTTGGAGAAAAATACGACCTGTGGCCCCTTGCTACATTTTCAGATTTTGATTGTAAAAAAGGGTTTCCGGCTATCATTCATATCTAAATTTGAGACCCACATTCGTGACACATAGATTGGGCTTATCAAATTTTTGGCGCTGTTGCCGGGGAATCTACTAGTTGATTTGTTTGATTTTTGCTTGTATGCATTTGGACATATCATTGGGTTCTATTTTATTTTGCTTTATCTTTCGTATACGGTTGTTGCCATTTTTCTTGTTTGTTTTGTGACAGGACTGCCAGCTCAAAATGTTTTCATCCACTTATCAGCAGCCGTGTCCACAATTTCAGCAGAACCAACTTTTCAATCAACCACTACAGCAATTTCAACCGCCACAGCAAGAATTCCAACAGCCCTATTCTAATTTCCAGCAACCAAATCAGTCTTTTCAACCACCATTACAACAATTCGAGCAACCACAGCAATTCCAACAATTTCAGCTAGATTTTCAGCCAAGTCTACCAAATTTCCAGAATTTTCAGAATGGACAGCCACAATTCCAGAATTTTCAGCCTCACTTTCAGCAATTTCAGCCCAATTTTCAGCAACCTTGTCAACAATATCAATCACCTTTTCAAGGAATTCAACAAGGGTACCAAGTTAATTCGAATTTCCAGCAACCATGTCAATTTCCACAGCAAGTTCAACCATCCTTTCAACCACAATTTCAACATTTTCAGCAAGATTTCCAGTTTCAAGGACAAAATTTTCAGCAAGACACTCAGAATTTTCAGCCCCTCCCATTTCAGCAGTTTAATCAAGGAGGCTTTGAGAATCCTGATTGGAGTGAGGAACAACAACAGAGGGTTGAGGATATGTTTCAGCAGATGATGCAGCAACAACAAGCTTGTCAACAACAAATACAATAAGTTCAACAACAACAACAACAACAACAGCAAAATTTTCAACAACAACAACGCCTTGGAAAATTGGTTGATCAATGGAATCAAATACAAGTCCAAAGATCAGGACAATCAGATGAATCTACAGGTGTAGGGGATTGCACAGAGCCCCAGGAACCACCTACATTGATTGATACATCATAAAATTCAGAGGATAGGATTGAGAGTGTAGGGGATTGCACTGAGCCCCAAGAATCACCCATTCCTACTGATTTAGAGGCCTAGGAGGAGATGGATAGTAGAGCTTGTAACAACCTTGACTTCGACTCTGACACTTTACAGGACCCTTCTAAACTTTTATTTTGTAAGGATATTGCTATTGATGGTCCTAATTTTTCTAATTGGGTTGATACAGGAATGGTTGAAGAAGCATGTGTTGGAGATAATTCCATAGGTGTAGGGGATTGCACTAAGCCCCAGGGACCACCACAATTACCAGAAAGTGTAGGGACTTGCATGGTGGAAGCAAGAACTCAAGGATCACCTGCTTTAGTTGAGTGTCCCCCAGAACTTGAATCTGAAGAGGAGCAATTACTTGACCAGGAGGAGAACACGGATACATCTACTTTTGCAGAATCTCCAGGTATTTTTCAGCACGATCAGGTAAATACTCCTCCAAATTTTTCTGAAAATTGCATAGAGGTACCTCACACTGATTTTATTGTTTGTGATATACTTAGGGATGCATCTCTTGTAGAATTTGATTGTGAAAAATCCCTAGAGGTACCTAGTGTAGAATTTGTTGAAAATGAAGCATGTTGTGATACATATCATGAAAACGCTGAGTGTGAAATTTTTTTAGAGGTGCCTAGACTTGATGTTGATTATTGTGATGAGTCTCTTGATATATCTTATGCTGAAAATAATTGTGAAAAATTCATTGAGGCGCCTAAAATTGATTTCATTGGCTGTAATATATTGCTTGATACATCTTTGATAAAAAATAATTGTGATATTTCTATTGAAGTGCCAAAAATTGATTTCTTTGTTTGTGATGAGTTCCTGGATGCAAATTTTGTAGAAAATAACTGTGAAAAATTTATTGAGGCACCAAGAATTGATATAATTGGATATGATGCAGATTTGGATTCATTTTATGCAGAAACTGATATTATTTTATTTCTTTCTGACCCTGCACGCTTGAGAGAGGTATTACATTATTTTGCAGGGTCCAGAAGACTTCAGGAGTGGGTGCTCCAACTGAACAGACTTCAACCTCCTGGAAGGACTTCTAAAAGACATAAAGAAGGAGGAGATGATTTTACTTTAATTCGAAGCACTCCATTCCTTCAATGGATTTTGAACCTAAATCGTCTTCGACCACCGGAGCATTATTTTGTAAAGTTCAAGTATGGGGGAGTCCGAATTCTCTCAGCCACCCATTCACCTCCACTACCACGATGGAGGCTACTGCTTGATAGACTCCGCCCACCAGAAATAAAGGGGAGATTGTTCTTTCTAGTATTTTCTTTTATTACATGTTTCATTTTTATGACTTCTAGAATTTTCTTTTAAATTGAGTCCTTGCTAATAAATGCATGAGTAAAGTAGAATGCATAGGAGTCATTGTAAATATCTTGTTATTTCTTTTCGCACTTTTTCTTGAATGACTAGGAATAAAAGTACCCCTCTAGGTTATCTCCATAGCATTTTAGAGTCTTTTGAAAATAAATTAAATTTGGTTGTTAAAACTTAGGCTTTAAGCTTATGGATGAAATCTTGGATATTTGAGTACTACTTGGCTTTGGATTCTTAATTGATGACTTGAGATGAATTATTTTTGCCTAGTGAGAATTAGCCTTATATTTGTGACACATATGTTATTGTACTCTAGAACTTGCTTAGGTTCTTTCAAAACTATATTTCAATGATTGGATCACATCTATAGAGACTAATTACTTTGTTTACCTTTCCATATCAATTTTGGCAAAAATCATGTCTATTCTATTTGTCTTTCCTTATTCCTAATCTTAACCCCAATTTTTCTATGGATTTGTTTGCTTGGGATGTTTTCTTGATACTACTTTGCCCGAGACGGACAAAGATTTAAGTGTGGGGGAGTGATTAGTGTTTTGGAAAAGTTTTGTACCAAGGATGCTCTTCATTTCGAAAAAAAAATTGTGCCAAGAGAGTTGAGTTTGATGTCAAGAACGAGCAAGAAAGATGGAAGCAATTGGAGATCTAGATTCCTTAACATATTTTGAAGATCCAAGTGGCATGGTGTGACAATGAATAATTTTTTCTGCAATGAGAAACAATGGCACGAAAATGCAAAAAGAAAGAAATTCTTGTGCCAAGGTGAAGAAAAAAAAATCTGCTAACTTGGATAGGAAATTGACTTGGATAAAAACTGAAAAGTTGGAATTTTGGGAAGCTATGATCAGCAACATCTTGTAGAGACTGAGTTGAAGCTGGAATTACTTGACTCAATGCAGAAATGTTTGTGCCAAACAAGGAAAATCAGTTTGTGTAGATCTGATCTGATCTGGAATGGAATGGAATGGATTTGCAGTAGAAAACAAGCTGAAGATAATCTGAATTGAAGGCTGAGAAGTTGAATGGAGGCTGAATTGAAGCTGATTGAAGCAGAGAAATGCAAGAAAATCTACAGTTCGAAATCTGAATGGCATCGCAAGGAAAGCTGACAAGGATTCAGAACAACCATTCGACAGCATAAAAAGATTCTGAAATGCAGCAAGATTGGAAAGGATGAGCTGAGAATGCAAAGAAAAAAAAACAAAAATTAGATTGGAAGGTTTCCATGCAAGTAGTTGGTATCAAAAGGAATGAAGCACATGAATGCAGTGAAGGCAGTGGTTAAAATTGCAGTGAAGTCATTTTCGAAATGCAATGAAGGAAGGGGCTGAAATTCAATGTCCTGAATTTAAATTTGAGTGAAACACTTAAGACTTCCACTACCAATTGATACAAGTACCTGTGTACTAATTTCTTTGGAAAGGAATCAGAATTTAGCAAGGATGAAGAATCAATGATGCCGTGGAGCTGGATTTGAAACACAAAAACAAAAAAAGGAAAATTTAAGTGGAAGGGGTGCCAACTTGAAGGGTTGTGTATCAAGAAGGTCACGGAAGTGTGGATTGGAGCTAGTTCCTGGTCAGCAAGTATCCAACTGAGCAGATTGAGACTAGGAAATGAATTTATAAGTTAACTAAGAGAGCAGAGAAAAAAAAAAGAAATAGAAAACAGCTTGAGAAAAAAAAAAGAAAAAAAAGAGAGAAGGGAGACACAAAATGGTACGCAATTGGAATTTTTGCTCCATGAGTTCAGTGAAGATTTTCTCATCCGGATTTAAGCCTTGTTCCAATACATTCTGACCTTCTAGAGGATAAAAGAAAGAAAGGAAAAAAAATATGAGAAAAGAGGGAAGGAAGCAAGCAATTGGCACACAATTGAGATTTTTGGCACATTGAGAACAAATGAAGTTTTCTTCATCCAAATCAAAGGAATTATTCAAGTTTGACTTCGCCATATTTTTTGATATCATTAGGGGACTGTATAGAGATGCAAAGTACATTGGAAACATCTTTGAGCACTCAAGTCTTCCACTTTACCCATTTTTTCATTTTCTTGGCTTTTACTCCATTTCTTACCATTTTTCATGTTTTCACTTGTTTTTATAGATATTGATCCCAATCATGAATAATGGTGGAGAGTAGATAATAAGCAAGCCTATGGTAGTGCAAGAAGCATGTGTGTTTGAGTGAGCTCCACTTCCATCATCAAGTTAGAACTTAAGGAGAGAGCCACCAAAATTTTCCTTGAAAGGCTATGAGTTAGATTCATCTCAATGACTCATGATGGATGAAAAGGCTAAGTTGTTGATTTAAGGACAAGATACTAATCCATAGGGCTTAAATTTATGAGAATTAACAACCCTAGGTAATTTCTTTTCATTTGCTTCTAAATATGCTTAAGTAAATCTAAGGGATACATACTTAGTGTTTTCGCGAGACGCTCAAGGTTAAGTGTGGGGGAGTTAATAGATACCATTTTAGTGATTATTTGAGTTGCTAAAATCCATGTTTGACCTATGTTTTTATTGCTTAATTGTAAAATTGCCCTAGGTTTTAGAACTTACTCTTATTTTGGACTTAATTGCAAATTTGCATTAAATTGGATTATTTGGCCACTTAATTTCTGATCTATTTTTGTAGGCATGAAAGGTTCATGGACCTAGGGCATACTGGGTCAAACTTGAGTCGGAAGTGGAACCGGATCGAATTATCAAGCTTACGATCAATCTGGGCCGTCCGATTCAAAAGCGGCTAGATCTGAGCCATCCGGGACCATCTAAAGCAATCCGAGCTAGGGTTAGGGTGGATCAAGCACTCTGATCAAGATCTGAAGGTTTCATCCCAATCAGAGCTCAATCGACTGTTGGATCAAGCTCGGAGGTCTTTAGATCGTCCATTCAAAGATTAGGTTGATCTGGACCATCCGTTGCACATCTGGAGGATCCGAGCTATCACGAGGCAGATCCTGACCCCAGATCATCATCATCAAAGTTTGGCTCAAATCAGAGCAAGATCAGCCGTTGGATTTCCTCCGATCAATCTGGGCCGTCCATTGTTAGCTATTTAATCAAAAATTCCCAGCAGCTTCTCCTCGTCGCGTCTCCGCCGTTTCTTCGTCTTCCTCGTTTTGTTCTTAGCATTTTCTTCCGTAGTTCTTCAATCCAAGGGGCGCGACCCCTTAATTCTTCATCTGGATCAAGATTTGGATCGCTGGAGGATAGTTTTGTTGGAGATTTCAGCTCGAATTCGCGCCGGACAGAGCTGTTTGAGGGTTTCGGCAGCTCTGTGATCCGATCACTTGGATTGCTTCCACAAGCCATTTCCGACCATCTGAGCTGCTTGTAGGGGTTCTCAGGTGAGCTCAGAGGATCGTCAAATCTTCATCGCCATCCCATCCTTTGAGATCGAAGGGATTCGGATTGGATTTCCCCAACTGTGCAGTTTGAGCAGAGTTTACCGAGCAGAGCTGTTTTCTAGCGAATTGCTGAGCTTAGGGGTTCGAGGACAGCCTTTGCGTGACGAACAAAGAAATCTTGAGCTAGGGAAGCATTGAGGAGTAGATTTCTTTAGCTAATTTCATTGTTTGTAGCTGTTAATTCTCATTTCTGTCATTTCTGTTTCATTACAATTCGTATCAGAATGTTTAATTTTCGTTTCTTCATCGTTTCTGCTTAACTAGGTTTAAATTCTGCAATAGTATCAGATAGATTGTTTGTAGTGAGTTTTTAGATTTTAATTTCAGTTCATTTAATGTTCAGTTGCATTGCGTTCATTTCTGTAGCTGCGTATCAATTCCCTGTTGGCGTATCAGTTCAGTTTTGCCGTGCTAGCTTGTGTCCAACTTATTGGTTTCTTTCTTTTGAGTTTCTGGATTGTTTATCAAGCTAGCTTTAGCTTTAACTTCTGAATTACATTTAGTTTGTTTCCTTTACAAAGTTTTCGAATGTAATTTCTGCAATTGGTTTCATCAGATGCGTATCAGTTTTATCCCTGAAAAATTAAGCTTCATTTCTGTTATTCAGTTTTCTGTACAAGTCTGAACAAAGTTTCTGAAATGGGGATTAGTGGGCATTAGTTCTCTAAGATTCGTTTGAGTATTGGAGGTGAATTTGTAATCTGAATTGTGAGTTATAGCACTTGGGTTCTCTCAGATTTCTGCAGCCGAATCTATATTTCTGCACTCGAAAGGAATTGTTGCATTTTACCTTTGTTTCCTGCATCTTCTGAATTCAGATTTTCCTTCAGTTGTCTCTGGAATTCTCGGCCACAATTTCTGAAGTTCACAATTGATCTTTGCTTTGCATCCAAGTCGGTTTCTTAAATTTTGTATGTGATCCCTGCATTTCTGGAATTCTGCATTCAGATTTTAATTTTGCACAACTGTTCCTGCATTGAGTTTTCTTGACTGATCAGATTTGGATCTTACTTCACTGGTACTGTCATTTCCAAGCTAGATTGGTTAGTTTCAGTATGAATTGTCATGGTTTTAATAAGCATTCAATACTAGTTTCGGCACATAAGCTTCCTTCACTTGCTTATCAAGTTTGACTTAATCCTTCACCTTGTATCAAGCTGAATTTCGGCCTGGAATTACAACTCCTGGAGTTCAACACCAATTGCAATGTACTCTAGCATTTGAGTTTAAGTTCCTTCCTCTTTGTAGCAAGCTTACTTTATTTCTTTTGCATGTGGCACGCAAGTGAAATAATGGCACGATTTTTGTATCAATTTGGTTTTAGATTGCTTGCATTTGGACTGTCTCGAGTTTGATTTTTGTTGCTTCATTGATTGGCATTTGCTCTGCATATTGAATCAAATCCGTTTTCCAAAAAATTGCTTAAGTGCTTTAGATGAGTAAGTGGTCCTTTTGGTTAAATGATAAGTTCTTGTTTAGTTCATGATTAAGTTCCTTTTCTTTACCTTGCGATTTCATTCCTGAACTTCAATCAAAACCCCGATTTTATTCGAAACCCAAAAACACAAACGACACATAAATCAAGCTCGAATCAAGTTGTATCAACTAGTCCCTTGGAGAAAAATACGACCTGTGGCCCCTTGCTACATTTTCAGATTTTGATTGTAAAAAAGGGTTTCCAGCTATCATTCATATCTAAATTTGAGACCCACATTCGTGACACATAGATTGGGCTTATCAATGGCTCGCGAGCATATTCGAGCCTAATCGAGCCCTAAACGAACTTACCAAATATAAATTATTAATTAAATTATTCATCAATTTATTGAAAAAAAATTATATATTCTAAAAAATATAAAATATTTACTAAAATCTATGATTTTATTCATACAAATGAGCTCTATTGGATATTTTATATTCATTAAATGTAAAAGTGTCAAAATTATATATTTAATGTTAAATATTAATTTTATATTTTACGAACTAGCTCACGAGCTTATTAACGAGCCTGTTCATGAGCTAACGAGCCGAATACTGCTGAGTTTGAGTTTGGTTCGTTAGTATTAACGAGCTTTATTAAACGAGCTCGAACGAGCTTCTATCGAATCGAGCTCCGAATAGTTCACGAGTGGCTTGATTCATTTACAACCCTAGTTGTCGGGTCTTTCTTTGCCAAGACTTAGCCTTCTAGCCTCCTCTATCAGCCTCGCGTCCCTTGGATGCCTCCTCATCCTTCATGTCTTGCATTTTGGAGCTTCCTTCAGCCCCAGTCCTTGACTTTCCTCATTTGCCAAGATCCCACTTGGACTTTCCTCCTTTGCCAAGATCTCACTTGGACTTTCCTCGTTGTACTTGTATCCTGTGAAGGTGATCGAAGGTCGGCAAGAGGGGAGGGGGTGAATTACCCCTAAAAACGAAAACTCAATCTTTTGTTTCAACTTAACAATGATGTTAGTTTGATCACAAATATCATAAATAAATAAAGTAAACAATAAATAAAGGGGAAACCAGATTTTACTTGGTTTATAACTGAGGAGGTTGCTAATCCAAGGCTGAATATGACTCGATTCTCCTGAATAAATCTCCTTCGGGCGGAGAAGCCTCTTTGTGGAAATCTCAAAAAAAAGAAATAGAGATTATACAAAACTTGTTTGCTATTGCTTGGAATGCAATGAATGAATGAAATTGAGCTCCAGGGGTTTATTTATAGCTCCGGTAGGAATTATCCATTTGCTGACATGGTACCTATAGGGCGCCTGACACGTGGCCTGCCACTTATCCAGAAAGCAACGTTCGTAAATGGCTAGAATTAGCCTCTCGGGCGCCTGATAGCACAGGGGCGCCCGAGTGCTCGGGCGCCCGACAGCCTAGGCGCTCGTATGCTCACGGGCACCCGACAGTGGCTGTTTTGTTCAGCAACCGCTAATCATTCTCCAGCATGTGTTTCGGTCTTCTTGGGTGATTTTCGGCCAATCGGAGTTAGGCTCACCCGAACCTGACTCCGGCCTTTCGCCCCTCGAGCATCCTTCCTCCCGGCTTCTCATCCCTTGGACGCTGCGCATGTCCTTCTCGCTCCACCGGCATACTCTTTCGCAGAGCTCCGTGTCCCTCGGATGCACCGAGCCCGTCGGTTCCCTTTCCGTGCCATCCTTCTTTGACCGCCGCGTCTTCCACTCAACTTCCTGTGTTCCTAAGTTCCTGTACACTTAGACACAGGGATTAAAAATACCATGACCTAACTTAAGTCGGTTGATCACATCAAAATCAACCTGGGGTACTTACAATCTCTCCCTTTTGGATGTGCATCAACCCGAGTTAAGTTAGGGTAACCGAATAAAAAAACATAAATAAGTCTATAACAGTGTAAGCGTTAAAAAAAAATAAAATTAGAGTCTATCTCTTAACTTAATACTACTTCTCCCCCTTTGATTACATAAAAAAAACTTAAAAAGTTAAGGGAAAATAGCTTCCAGAATTTAGAATTTTTTTAAAAAAAATTGTCAAAGTTTTCTAACATTTTAAAGTATTTCGAATGAAAAAATCATCATAATTCAATTATTCAAAAAATTTTGAAAAATATTTTTATGGATAAAATACTGCTTAAAAAAACTTTACACTAATTTTTCTACAAGTAGTTAAAAAAATTAATAAGTTAAAGCATTAATTGTCAAAATTAATTAACTCAAAAGAAAATCAACAGTTTAAAATATATTTAGGAACCCAATATAAATTTTTATCGACAGGGTTTATTAAAAATTTAGATGGAACATCTGATTTGGAATTTTTTGTAATTTGACCCCTATGAAATCTGTAATACCAATCAAGTTTTCCATGATATTTAAATTTTGAATTTCTTGAACATGAATAGTTATTTTTTAAATTTTAAATTTTCATTTTCGAATTTTAACTTGTCATACATTTCTAGAGGGCAAGAAGATGATAATTATTTTTTCAAATTTATATTTTTTATTTTTAATTTACATAGGGATTTCATCATTTTCTTAATTCCAAAATATAACTGATCAAGAGGTAGAAAACATACCTCACTTACCATATCTGTTTTGAAGTCCGAAGTTCCTCCTTCGTCGCTGCTGCCATCTGAGGTGCTCCCTCTTCATCGATGCTCTCATCTTCTTGGTATGAAACCATCAGAGCCAGTCCAGTGTGTTTCTCGAGATCTGACTCTTCTGATGAAGGCAGATCTAGTTAGGAACTAGGTGAAGTCTAAGGTGGTTTAGCTGGGAGCTAAACACTTGGCACCAGAGAAATCCTATTTGGGAACTAGGCAATGGAAAGTTCTAATAGGTCGCGGTTAACCGAAAGTTGGGCAAAGGGAACCCTAGACATGGTTTAGACACGTTAGGACATGGGCAAATTGATTGTCCCAATCCAATTGATCAGGTGATTGATTGGAGTACTGTTTCTCGTGAGAAACAGAATGACCCGTAATCAATTCGGTGATCGATTAAGGACAACACCAATCGATCAGGTGATCAATTGGTGGGCTTCTGTCATAAGAAAAGAATCAGCCTTAATCAATCAAGTGATTGATTAAGGAAGCTCTTAATCGATTAAATGATTGTTTTGTGAAGAATTAAGTAAGGTGTTTAATCGATCAAGCAATCGATT
The DNA here is from genome assembly GCA_024364735.1 of Boesenbergia rotunda. Classification (NCBI taxonomy): domain Eukaryota; kingdom Viridiplantae; phylum Streptophyta; class Magnoliopsida; order Zingiberales; family Zingiberaceae; genus Boesenbergia; species Boesenbergia rotunda. The sequence continues at coordinate 68,943 of JAGFNQ010001929.1, read as the reverse complement.
AAGGCTGTGTTGCGTGAGAACACAAAAACGTAGTGAATCGATTGAGCTTCTTAATCGACTGGCTAATCGAATAAACTACAAATACTAGCCGTTGAATGGCTAGATCTGACGTGGTATTCGATTGGTAATCCTAGGTCGCAGGTATATAGGATTTTCACACAGGTTGAAGCTGTACTTCTTCCCTCTCCTTCCATTTCAAGCGATGTCTTGGATCATAGTGCTATTGCATTTTCAAGCATCAAGAGGCGATTTCAAGCTAGAAGAAAGCAAGAAAAACAAAGAAAAATCATTGTTATAAATCTTGTAAGATTTTCTTTGTAATTTGCTTGTTCTTTGTATGTTCTTCATGTAAGCTTGTATGCAGCTTCTCCGCCTCAAGAAAAGAGACTTTCATAGTGGATGTGAGAGTGAGGAAGTGTGAACCCTTGGATTAGTCACCTCAAGGAGGTGGATACCAAGTAAAGTCAAGGTGTTAGCGATTGCTTGAAGATTCCACTGTGACAAATCATTGATGAAGCAATCGGAGCTAATCACCCCCTCTAGCTCTCTACTGGTCCTAACAAGTGATATCAGAGCCCGGATTGCCAGAAGGTCTAACTAATGACTGTGCACAAGAGCTATGGTCTAATCGAGCCATGTGAGTGAAATATTAACCTTGAACAAAGGAAGTGGGAGCTCCCATGTCCGGATCAAGAGGACCAAACACTAAGCAGAAAGTCCTAGTTGCGGCTAAGTAAGAAAGTCCTAGTAGGTCAGGTGGATCAAGAGACAGGAAGTCCTAGTAGGTCTAGGATGGGACATCAAAAGGATAGACTTTCTGCTTGAGGGAGCTCTGTGGTCCTTCATTTGAGGGGGAAGGGGATTGTTGGGATTGTAAGGTTACTGAAGGATCGTTTAGGGCGTGCAGAGGGGGGGGGTGAATGCACTTTTTCGGATCTTGGATCTCTACAGAATTGTTAGCGCAGCGGAAATAATATGCAAAAGCAATTCAAACAATGCTAACACTTATCGTTTACTTGGTATCCACCCAGATGGGTGACTAGTCCAAGAATCCACGTCGCGAGCACCACTTTTCACTATCGAAAAGTCTCCTTAAGGTGGAGAAACCTTTACAACAAGATCTTCCTCTTTACAGATGTAGAAATACGAGAGAGGAAGCAAGAAACACTCTACACACGAGCAGCACTCCGACACTGTACTGAACCGTACTGTGCACGTACAAAAGGTGCTCATTTTATAGGTGAACAGGACAAATTCGCAATCTGTCCAGCCCGCACCAGTCGACTGCCCCTGAGGCAGTCGACTGGCCTAGCATTAATTGCTAGCCAACGGCTAGCCAACGGCTAGTTTCGGGGTATACTAGTCGACTGCCCAAATGCCAGTCGACTGGTCCGAGGCCGCAAACTTTCTGTAGGTTTTGGCAGTCGACTGCCTTTGGGCCAGTCGACTGCCCTGCCTCCCAACTTAGCTCCAGCCACTCCGGACCTTCTCCTTCACATGTGCCTTCAGGTCTGCTCCCTTGGCTCGCCCCTTGAAGTCCTCTTCCTCTGGCTATCGTCCCTCGGATGCGCACGCAAGCCTTTCCTTGGCTTGCCTCCATGCCACCCTTCACGTGTGCCCTTGAAGTCCACTTCCTGACTTGCCCTTGGAGCTCTCATCCCTCGGCTCTCGTCCCTCGGATATGTCCATCATGTGTGATTCTCCAAGTCCCGCAAACTCAATCACACATATCAAATACAACATAACACTCTAACCTTAAACATATTCGTCCACGCATCAAAACCATGATCTTCCAATCATTTAAGGGCTGATTGCCTCAACAATCTCCCCTTTTTGATGTGTGACAATATGTTTAAGTTAGAGATAAATAACAGCCACAATAACTATAGCAACAGATAGCAATTGAAAAATCATGAGACATAGTAATCCTAAGAGGTAACCTCCCCCTTAACCTATGTCTTCTCCCATTTTTAATTCTAGTCACAATCCAAGTTAAGTTTCCACTTAACAACAACAATATGTTAAAAATATAAGACATGTCAGAACCTAAGAGGTACCTCCCCCTTAATCCATGTCTTCTCCCTATTTTTAATCATTCAAGGTCTAAGTTAGAAAGGAAACCTAAAACCAACCATTCCAAGTTAAAATTCTAACTTAAATCAACCATTCTCCCTCTTTGACACCATCAAAATGATTGCCTCAAGCAACCAAACCCTAGGGCATCAAAAGTGAGAATATTGAATTTCTGAAATTTCTCACAGTGGCTGAAAACAGGCGTGCCAGTCGACTCAGTCGACTGATACGCTATCAGTCTGATTTTTCAAGTTTTTTGCCGAATTTCAGAAACTTCCAGAAAATTTCAGAAAATTCCAAAAATTATAAAATTTTGCATACATGTTTGAAATGTTATACTCTATTAGGAAAAAATATTAAACCATATAAAATTTCAAACATACATGACTTTTGATAAAAATCTAAAAGTTTTGAAAACCACTACATTTTGTATCAAACTTTGAAACCAATTTTGCAATCATATGTCTTTTAAAAACATGGCAAAGTATGTAAAGCATAAAATGATTTTCAAAGGTTTAAAATGTCTAACTATGATCTTTGGGTAAAGTGTCCATTGATTAAACACTTGTCTTCCCCATAGTTAGTCTAGTTTTTATATTTTGATACTTTTAATGGTTCAACAATGTGCCACAAGCACAAGTGAGCCAAATGTATCACCGTAATGGATCAAACATCCTTTTTCAAAACTAATGTCTCCAAGTTCATCCTATACTTCCACAAAACACATTCCAAGGCCTCTTCTTAAGGATGTAAACTCCGATTCGGGAAGAGGCTTGGTAATTAAAGATGTCGGCTAGGTTCGACTTTGATTCAACATAGTGTAGTTCTATGTCTCCCCTTGCCACATGGTCTCTAATGAAGTGATGTTTCACTTCAATGTGTTTTGTCCTAGAATGGTGAACCGGATTTTTTGTTAAGTTGATTGTGCTTACATTATCATACAAGACTTTGACCTTGGTGTAATGTAGCTCATATTCCTCTAAGGTGTGCATGATCCAAAGGAGTTGAGAAACACATCCACCTATTGCCACATATTCTGCCTCCGTTGTTGATAGGGCAACACATGGTTGTTTCCTACTACTCCAACTAACTAAAGAAGACCCAAGGAATTGACACCCTCCACTTGTACTCTTCCTATCTAACTTGCAACCCGCATAGTCCGAGTCGGTGTATCCAATTAGGTCAACACTAGGAGTTCTAGGATACCAAAGTCCAACATTGAGGGTCCCTTTTACATACCTTAAGATCCTCTTAACTACAACCAAATGAGACTCTTTGGCACAAGATTGGTACCTTGCACACATACCTACCGCAAAAAGTATGTCGGGTCTACTAGCGGTTAGGTATAGGAGGCTACCAATCATGCTCCTATATTGTTTAGTCTACCATTTTTCCTTCAATGTCACTATCCATTTTCACATTAGTTCCTATGGGTGTGGATGCTACCTTAGCATTTTCTAAACCAAATTTCTTTAACATCTCCTTAGCATATTTGGTTTGAAAGACATGTGTACCTTCATTAGTTTGCTTGACTTGAAGGCCTAAGAAGAAGGTTAACTCTCCTACAAGACTCATCTCAAATTTATCTTCCATACACTTGACGAATTCTTGTAGGAAGTCATTATTTGTTGACCCAAAAATGATATCGTCTACATAGGCTTGGGCAACAAATATGTCCTTGTCCTTAGATTTTAGGAACAATGTAGGGTCAATTGTTCCTCTCCTAAACCCCTTAGACACTAGAAATGAAGAAAGCTTTTCATACCAAGCCCGGGGAGCTTGTTTCAATCCATATAAGGCTATTCTTAATTTGAACACGTGTCTTGGAAAATTAGGGTCCTCAAACCCGGGGGGTTGTTCTACATAAACCTCTTCCTTAATGATTCCATTAAGGAATGCCGACTTCACATCCATTTGGTGGAGTGTGAAACCCATGTGAGCGGCATAGGCTAGTAGAATTCTAATTGATTCTAACCTAGCTACGGGGGCATAAGTCTCATCATAATCTAGCCCCTCAACTTGGTTAAACCCCCTAGCTACCAATCTAGCCTTGTTCCTAGTGATTTTACCTTGGTCATCTAGTTTGTTCCTAAAGACCCATCTTGTGGTTACAATGGTACAATCAGTGGGCCTAGGAACTAACTCCCAAACTTCACTCCTCTCGAATTGATTTAGCTCCTCTTGCATGGCTAAGACCCAATCAACATCTCCCAATGCTTCATCAATGGACTTAGGTTCTAATTGGGAGATAAGAGCTATTTGACTAGTTTGATCCCTAAAGTGGGACCTAGTCCTTACTCCTTGAGTGACATCACCCACTATTTGGTCAATAGAGTGATCGTGGTGATGTCTTAAGGGTCTAGAGGTTGTGGGTTCATTTACTCCTTCTTCCTCATCCTCTAGGATACTTCTTACTCCCCCTTGATCATTGCCTTTCAAATGTAGGTCTTGGATTCTTTGGGCAAGAGGTTGGACCTCTTCTATATCCTTATCAATTGAAGCCTTTCTAGGGTAGGTACTAGTTGTTTCATCAAATTTGACATTTGAGGACTCCTCAATCATTTTTGTCCTCTTGTTGTAGACTCTATACCCTCTACTAGTCAAGGAGTACCCTACTAGAATTCCTTCAACGGCTTTTGACTCAAATTTCCTCAAGTCATCTTTGGTGTTTAAGATGTAGACTTTACATCCAAAGACCCTAAAATAGTGGACTTGAGGTACCCTTCCATTCCACAATTCAAAGGGTGTTTTCCCTAGAAACCTATGTACCAACACCCGATTTTGAATATAGCAAGCGGTGTTAACCACTTCGGCCCAAAAGTAGCTAGGAAGGGAATATGCATTAAGCATAGTCCTAGCAGCTTCTTGTAGGGCTCGGTTTCTTCTTATAATTACCCCATTTTGTTGAGGAGTCCTTGGGCATGAAAATTCATGCTTATACCCTTTTTCAACACAAAATTGTGTGAACCTTGCGTTTTGGAACTCTCCACCATGGTCACTCCTAATTCGGTTTATTTTGATTTGTTTTTCGTTTTCTACCCTTTAACTAAATCCTATAAAAATCTCTAGGGTATCATCCTTTTGTTTCAATAAGTAAAGCCAAGTAAACCTAGAAAAGTCATCTACTATCACTAGGTAATATTTACTCCCCACAAGTGAGGGAGTACTATGACAATCAAATAAATCTATGTGCAAAAGTTCTAAAGGCACAGAGGTAGTGGTTAGAGTTTTACCTTTGTGTGATGCTTTCGATTGCTTACCCTCTTGGCATGCATCACACAAGTTGTTCTTCTCATACTTGATCACTGGTAGCCCCTTCACCAACTCTTCCTTGGCCACTCGTGTAATGCTCCTCATGTTGACGTGTCCAAGTCTCCGGTGCCACAACCACCCTTCTTCTTCTTTAGACATGAGATACTTAACAACATTGTTAGTAGCATAGGTAAGATCAAGATAATATAGATTCGCTTCTCTAAACCCTTCTAATATGATAGCACTTGATTCATGATGTCTAATGATGCATTTTCTAGCATGAAATTCAACTTTAAACTCGGTATCACATAATTGACTTACACTTAATAAATTGAACTTCATGTCTTTGATCAAAAGTACCTTATGTATAGAAATGGTGGGAGATACCTCAATTGTGCCCCTACCAATAATCCTCAACTTTCCACTATTTCCAAAGGAGACCGTCCCTTCTCTTAGGTAGCTAATAGTGGTGAACTTGCTCACATCCCCGGTCATGTGTCTTGAGCATCCACTATCTACTATCCACATTGTTGGGGCCTCCTTCACCTTTACCTAAACAACATGGAAAACATAATCTTTTGGTACCCATATCTTTGATCCATAAGTATTATTTAGAAATCTCTTAGGTACCCATGCCTTCTTTGTGGTTCCCCTAGACCCTAGTCTCCTAGATGCACCAATTCTACCGGTAAGTGAGACAAAAGCTACCTCCTTTGTCTTAGGCCTATAACCAAACTCGGCTTTGTTGTACATAACCCTTTGACTGTTGATGATCATATCTAGGTTACTTGATCCTACTTGAAATTTCCTATGGGCCTTTGTGAGGTCATCTACCTATTTCCTTAATTCCCTATTTTCATTTTCAAGGTGTGAAGCATGTGAAGAGGTAGAACTAGCATGCAAATCTTTAATTTTAGTAGCTTCTACTCTAAGCATGACAATTTGTTCTTTTAGATCCTTAACTTTACTTCTAGCCTT